>JSUI01006476.1:0-83980 GCA_000833645.1 Huntiella omanensis
ATCTACAATTGAGCGTTTGAACAGACGGACGGGGACCTGCACACGTGAAACAAGCGTGTCGATCCATTTTCTAGAAGAGAATATCAAAGGACAAAATATCCCGAAATCAAAAAGCCACATTGATTTCTCGTCTTTCAAGACTTTCAATTCTGGTCACGTAAAAACCCACAAAAGTGCTCGTTTTTTTTTTCTTCGTCTTAAGTCTCCCCACCGATCGTCAGTTTAAATCGTCTAAACATGAAACAAGCTTGAATGCTCCCGTAAACCCTTTTGAATTCGTGAACCTGGTGTTCTTCTTCTTTTTTTCGATTCTTTGGGGAGTTTCTTTGTTTTGTTGATTGGGGAGTTCTTTTCTTTTGATTTGGCTTGCTTGTTTCTTTTCTCTTCTTTTCTTTTCTTGGTGGATTTATGTACATACTTACAGATGGGAAACTACATACATATATAAATACAATATGTCTTTAAAAGAGATATCACCACAGTAACTTGGCGTGTTTTGAACATGGATTTGTGGGGCGAATCTACAATTGAGCGTTTGAACAGACGGACGGGGACCTGCACACGTGAAACAAGAGTGTCGATCCATTTTCTAGAAGAGAATATCAAAGGACAAAATATCCCGAAATCAAAAAGCCACATTGAGTTCTCGACTTTCAAGACTTTCAATTCTGGTCACGTAAAAACCCACAAAAGTGCTCGTTTTTTTTTCTTCGTCTTAAGTCTCCCCACCGATCGTCAGTTTAAATCGTCTAAACATGAAACAAGCTTGAATGCTCCCGTAGTCTAATCGACCCAGGATCACCATGTAAAACGCCAGGATCCAGAAATAGTCCGTAATGAGGCAGTTTAAATGCTCACCAGATGCAGATTTGAGGGTCGTCAGTTTCGGAACATTTGCTGGAGCCACCTTCGGGAATAGGCTTTTTCTTTGGAGATGGCGAATATATAAAGGGGGGATAACTGCCGGATTTTCATGTTCCAGAAGTAGAGATCAAGTCTTGGTGACATCATCTTCATTATGTTACAATTCATTCTTTTCACCACTTCAGCCCTGGCGGCTACATCATGGAAATCCGTAAACACCGGAGGTGGTGGCGGTTTCGTCCCTTCGGTAGTTTTCCATCCTAATAGCAGCGGGACTGCATATGCCCGTACCGATATGGGCGGATTATACAGAATGAATGCCGATCGTTCATGGACTGCCATCACTGACTCGATTACTACTAATGATAACTGGTCAGTTTCACGCTACACTAGTTAGGACGACAAACNGTTCCAGAAGTAGAGATCAAGTCTTGGTGACATCACCTTCATTATGTTACAATTCATTCTTTTCACCACTTCAGCCCTGGCGGCTACATCATGGAAATCTGTAAACACCGGAGGTGGTGGCGGTTTCGTCCCTTCGGTGGTTTTCCATCCTAACAGCAGCGGGACTGCCTATGCCCGTACCGATATGGGCGGATTATACAGAATGAATGCCGATCGTTCATGGACTGCCATCACTGACTCGATTACTACTAATGATAACTGGTCAGTTTCACGCTACACTAGTTAGGACGACAAACTAACACCCAATCCAGGAACCGATGGGGTATTGATGCGCTTGCTGTGGACCCTTCTTCTGCGACTACCGTTTATGCTGCTACTGGCATGTACACCAACTCCTTCGACCCGCTCAATGGCACCATTATCCGCTCCACTGATTCGGGAGATACCTGGGAATTGACTACCCTGCCTTTCAAGGTCGGTGGTAACATGCCCGGCAGAGGCATGGGTGAACGACTCGCTGTTGATCCAGCCTCCAGTTCGATCGTCTACTTTGGTGCTCGCTCTGGAAACGGTCTTTGGAAATCAACGGATTCTGGAAAGACCTTTTCCAATGTGACTAGTTTCACCGCTGTAGGAACATATGCCCCGGATCCATCGGATACCAGTGGATATAACAGCGACAAACAAGGCATCACCTTCGTCACATTNTTCTTCTGCGACTACCGTTTATGCTGCTACTGGCATGTACACCAACTCCTTCGACCCGCTCAATGGTACCATTATCCGCTCGACAGACTCGGGAGATACCTGGGAATTGACTACCCTGCCTTTTAAGGTTGGTGGTAACATGCCCGGCAGAGGCATGGGTGAACGACTTGCTGTTGATCCAGCCTCTAGTTCGATCGTCTACTTTGGTGCTCGCTCTGGAAACGGTCTTTGGAAATCAACAGACTCTGGAAAGACCTTTTCCAATGTGACTAGTTTCACCGCTGTAGGAACATATGCCCCGGATCCATCGGATACCAGTGGATATAACAGCGACAAACAAGGCATCACCTTCGTCACATTTGACAGCACCTCCGGCGTGACTAGCGATGGAGCCACCAAACACATCATCGTTGGTACGGCCGACAATTCCACCGCCTCAGTCTACCACAGTACCGATGGCGGCTCTACTTGGTCTGCCATCGAAGGACAACCCGGGAAATTCTTCCCTCACAAATGCCGTCTCGCCGCAGAAGAGAAGGCTCTCTACCTGACCTACGCCGACGGTTCCGGTCCTTATGATGGTACCTCCGGTGCAGTCTACCGTTATGACTTGGCCACCTCCACTTGGAAAGACATTACCCCCGTCTCCGGAAGTGACCTATACTTTGGCTTCGGCGGACTTGCTCTGGATGCACAGAATCCTGGTACACTGCTTGTTGCATCGCTCAACTCATGGTCGCCTGATAACCAAATTTACCGTTCCACAGACTCAGGAGCCACGTGGACGCAGTTGTGGAACTTTANTTCTTCCCTCACAAATGCCGTCTCGCCGCAGAAGAGAAGGCTCTCTACCTGACCTACGCCGACGGTTCCGGTCCCTACGATGGTACCTCCGGTGCAGTCTACCGCTATGACTTGGCCAACTCCACCTGGAAAGACATCACCCCCGTCTCCGGAAGTGACCTATACTTTGGATTCGGTGGACTTGCTCTGGATGCACAGAATCCTGGTACACTGCTTGTTGCATCGCTCAACTCATGGTCGCCTGATAACCAAATTTACCGTTCCACAGACTCAGGAGCCACGTGGACGCAGTTGTGGAACTTTACCACATATCCCGAGAGAACGTTCCGTGGCTCGTTCAATTACACTGCGGCTCCGTGGGTTGAGAAGTTTTTGGAAGGCGATGATAAGAAAACGGGTTGGATGATTGAAGGATTGGAAATTAACCCTTTTGATTCGGATCATTGGGTTTATGGTACGGGGTTGACGCTGTTTGGCGGAAGTAACCTTGGACAGTGGGATGACCGGAAGTTGTCTATTGATGTTATGGCGACGGGGATTGAGGAGATGGCGGTTTTGTCGTTGGCTTCGGTGCCCTCAGGGTCGGAGCTGTTGGTGGGTGTCTCGGATGACTCGGGATTCACTTATGCCAAGTCCGCCGATGTTTCTACCCCGCCTTCGGATCTGTGGACATCACCCAAGTTCAGTGGATCTAGTGGCGTTGATTATGCCGGTTCCGATGGCAGTATTGTTGTCCGCTGTGGAAACGTCGCTGGAACATCGCAGATTGCTATTTCCAAGGATGGTGGCAAGACCTGGGCTAATGATACTACTGCCCCTACTACTGCCTCTGGCGGTAAGGTTGCCGTCTCGGCTGATGGAAAGACTATCTTGTGGAGCACATCTTCCAGCGGAGTGTTGCTGTCTTCTAACAGTTACAAGGCTGTTTCATCGTTGCCTTCGGGGGCTGTCATTGCCTCTGACAAGAACGATGCTACTGTGTTCTACGCTGCCTCGGGAAGTACCGTGTACAAATCTACCGACTCCGGTGCCACATTCAACAGTATCTCTACTGGTAACGGCGACGTAACCTCCATTGCTGTTGACCCCTCTACCAAGTCAACCCTCTACATTTCGACTTCCACCGGTATCTACAAATCCACCGACTCCGCCACCTCTTTCACCAAACTCGGCGATCTATCCTCCGGTATCTCGGTGACAACCGGTCTCGGCCCTGACGGAACGGCCGTCTATGCCTTTGCCACAGGTGACGCCGGAACTAAAGTATACGCCATGACTGATGGGAAGACCTGGACTGATATCCAAGGAGACCAGGGCTTCGGAGCGCTCAGCGGTAATCAGATTGCCGGGTCGTGGAATGTCCAGGGGCGTGTCTATGTCGGGACTAACGGGAGAGGCGTTCTTTTCGCTGATTTGGAAAGTAGTGTGAAGAGAACAGAGATGATGAGTTGGCATGGAAGAAGGGCGAGATTGAGAAGAGGGTTTTAGGTTTCAGGCGTTGTAGTGCTTTAATTTAATATGCATAGTTTAAGATATTTTGTTGTTTTCTCGCACACATAGTGGACGTGGAAAGTTGTAACCAAGTTTATATGTTGTGAACTGTGGATGTTGTTGGGGTATAAATAGGGTTATGGAGACACATGGCAGCTGCTAGGGTTAACAGTGGCTGTAGAAGTTGGGCAAAAAGGCAAGATGAGGGGAGACAAGTCGGCAGACTTCAGTATTTGAACACTTTCTGGAGTCTACACCCTCCATCGTTGACTCTATCCTACGGTCACAATAGGCGCGAAACATGTTTGAAATCGTGGCTCAAGAAATTAATACCATGGTGGGGGTTGCTTACTTGTCTTTTGTTGGCCACATCAAAGAGGTAACCTTTTACGGTACAAACAGCAAGACCGAAGAATCCATGAAAAACACGACGACGATGCTAGAGAATTCTGCGCTGAATACAAGCGTTGAATCGTCAATAGTGTCGCCAGGACTCAAAAATGGTGTTCACCTTGTGCTGACATGATATCTGGTTTCATACGTGAGAAGCCCTATGAACGATGCACGTTGGTTTGCTGCAGGGTTGAGCATCATGGCGAGATACAATCACGAGTCTTGGATGATGCGAACTGGTGGTCCTTTGAGGAGGAAGACATCCGCACGTTGGTAGCCACCGAATGGGATTTCAGTCCTAACGACCTGTCTACTTTGCTCGTTCCTGTCAATAACTCGAACTGCGGTGGTGTTGATAAACTCGGGCTACATTCAAACTGTCCGATATGCATCGGCCTGGCAATTTGTATATTGAAGGCGTTGTCCAACAACACAAGATCAGGGATCAAAAGGCTCAAGCTTCAAAATATAAAGACAGAGTCGCGATTCTGGTCTGCTGCAACAGTTCGTGGGTGTCGAAAGTCGTTACCAATTCCCATCAATGTTGAATGGGAAGAATGCGACGAGAACAACAGTATTTCGTCTACTAAGTCAGACATGACATTCAGGTTATCACCGACGCTCAACATCGATGGCCCGGGCCTACAGTATCGGGATCTACATCGTTATAATCCTGCCGTCTTAAAGGCGCATATAGATGCCCAATTTGCCAAGTACCCGCCAGAGAATCTGCGTCAACATGGAGGTAAGAATCACTTAGCGAGCTCCAAAGCACACAGCTAATATCCCCTGCTAGAATATCCAAATTGCTTCCGTCTGATTGATGTAAAGAAGCGCTGTCTTGTACATATCGGTAACCGCCATGTCAGATATTCTGCCATCAGCTACAGATGGGATGCGGCGGATACCAATATGCTCACGCAGGAGACTGAGTACAAATTTCTGCAAGCCGGCTCTTTATCCCTTGAAACTATGTCACCAACCCTTCATGACTGTATGAACGTGGCACAATATCTTGATATCCCGTATATCTGGATTGACCGATACTGCATCGCCCAGGGTGATGACCGAGAGAAAGCCGAGCAAATCCATGCAATGGGAGATATCTATGCCAACTCATGGTTGACCATGATATGTGCACCCACACATGACATACATGCCGGGTTAGCAGGTATCTCTCGGGACTTTGATTCACAGTTGGGAACACCCTCGGAATCGGTGTCCCGTGGACGCGTAGAAGACAATCTATTCAATACTCGTCTGGGTGAATCAGAATGGCAGACCCGCGGATGGACCATGCAGGAAGAATACCTGTCGCGGCGTCGAATTTATTTTGTTGGTACAACAATCTTATGTCATATCAACTGTCCTATGGTTGAATATGACGTTAGTGATATCACCACTCAAGCGGAGTGCACTTTCCTGTGTCCAACGCGCAAAACTGCATCGGTGTATCATTGGATTGAGGAATACTCTAAACGGCGTCTGGCATTCCCCGGAGACAGGATCAATGCTATTTCTGGCCTCTTGAAGAACCGAAGGCTCGAGCATCAGTACGGAATCATCACCTCCAAAATTCAGTATAGTTTTTCTTGGATCGCAAGTGGCGAAAAAGGGATAGCTAGCAATGATATTCCTACTTGGTCGTGGGCTCATCGTTACAGAATAACGACTTGGGCACCCAATTCCGGGGTTAGATCTTATGTCAAACCCAAGATACTGTACGCCACTTGTCCACCACGAAAACGCATATCTATAAGCCGAAGTATTGGGGTATCAAAGAGTCTATTTAATGATCTATCTGAACGGGAGCTTCTGCTTCGCACTCAACTCAGGGTAACGCGGCCTGGCGACTCTATCATCATGGACAGCAACAGTGACTTTTGCGAGCTCACGGCCACTTACTTCATGATTCCTGTCTCCGGCCGAAGAGGTTCAATCAATTGTATCGTTGTTGAGCCTTTTACGCCATCAATTCGGCTTCAAGATCCTGCCATCATCCACGCCCGGCGCATTGGGCGTATTTCGACACACGGCGGGCACCCTTTCCCCATGGATAGGATTGCAAAAATCAGACCACTGGCACTTCAAACCGTGACAAGACTGAAAAGGCAACGTATTTGTCTATACCGTGTTAGAGGATCAGACCAATCTTCATGGAAATCCCGTCGAGCCGCACCAGGGAAAATACCTAGAGTGGCAGATCCGACTTCTAACTCACCGTATGGCTGGCAAGATTCGGGCACTGCGAGCAGGCAGCAACAGATACAGCGTGTACCACTTGCTTCTCGATCATTGAAGCGTAAGCGCTCCTCAGGCGAGGAGGTGCAAGGCGGGGTATCCAAATGTGTAAGAGCTTTAAGTCCCGGTCTCCATGCCAAGTCCAAGAAGCAAGTCCTGAGACGAAAACTTGCTTGGCGGAAGAAACAAAAGCCTATCCTTCGGGCGTTTTTCGGGTTCAACCCATACAAAGATAATCGCTCATTCAAAACCGTCATGCTACATTAAGTCTATCAAGTAAACTACTGGCGGGAGTTAATCCAAGGTTTGTCGATTGTCAATAAAAGTCGGTTGGTTCTTGGGCAATGAAAGCCTCAGCTGCCACATATTGTGGTATACAGGAGAGCCATTCAAACAACAATGCACAAAAGCCTCTATTATGTCCCCCAAAATACACCATTAGACATAACAATTGTGCTTATGACAAATTCGTTTTGCCATTCATATATAGTTCAACAAGTCAATACAAGGTCGAAATTTCTTCTCGATACTGGCGGTGCACTGCAGGCCGATCTTTTAGTCACGTGCCTTCACAATGGTTTACATCCTACACATTGATGGGCCGTGAATACATGGATAGGCACTTACTAGACGCACTTCGATACCCTCAAGCATCTCGAAATGCTGAATGACCCAACTTGAACCGCCATAGGGCAGACTACCTACTATACGGCAAGATACCTCTTTGGTCTATGCTTGTCATTAACAGCGTCCTAGACGGTTCTTGCTGGGCTCCGTGGTGGACCAACAAAGGAAGAGCATGCCAACTATTAACTTTCCTACCGACATGCTCACTCCAGGAGAGCGTAGTTTCAACAGGCTGGACGACACAAGCTTGTACAAGTTCATCAATCGACTAGAGGAGCAGGTGAACCGCCCCAAAAACTTTGCATTTCTCAGGTTCTGGTGGACTAGCTCCAGGCTACTCAGTTGGTTGTTTGTGCACGTATACTAGAACTAAACGTTATAGACCTCTCTGCAGGGTCCACATTGGGACTGCTCGCGAGCGACTGGCACATCACTCGAAGGGACCTTTCCACAGCTCGAGAATGCAACAATTGAGACATGACGGAGGTAGTAAGAGTATAGATGATGTATGAAGATGGGTACGTTCGTTGTAGTCAGTAACTCTACATCTATACAATAAGACATGTCATAAGTCAAGCTATCTACTGCGATGGGCATAGAATGATGTGTATGTAAGTAGGAGTTCAATCTGTTAGACTATAACAAGCTCCTCTCTCCATTCGGTAATTACTTGCGACAAGGGTACACCAAAAATGACCGCCTTTTCAACAAATAGAACCTCGCCTTGTGGAGTTGCATTTCGGACTACGAACGCACCAAGGAAACCCTCAGCCAACACAACTTCGTCGTCAACCTGACTGTAAGAGCAACCGACGAACAGATTACCATCTGATAGAATGCCAAGGTTATGACCTACGCGATGCATATACCATAAAAATGAAACGACGCTGTAATCAGCATCATCATCCATATACCTGTCGACATCCAGGTAATGATCCAAACGTTCCCTGAGACTTAATCTGAAAGGCGGAATATAATCTAACCATTCAAGTAAAAAGCTTCTCTCTCCATAATCCATCTGGTTTCCCCCGAAGCGTGCTGCCATTGCCTTTCTCAACTCCTTGTTGTCGTTTTTTTGGAGCAGCTTTACAACCTTGGCTCGGTACATACACTGAGCGTACAGCTTTCCCCACCCTGGACCACGACGAAATGTTGTGTTGTCCAATGTGTCAGTTCTTTTGCCCGCAAATTGTGAGTTTCGGAGTCGAATGAAGTAACCGTCATAGAGTTTGGGAGGAAATAAGATGGTTTTGCCGTATGGAACCCAGGATACCAAGGTATCTGCTGCAGATAGCCCCTCGGGAAGCGGTCGTAATCCGTTATTCTCATAGGGTAGATGAAATTGGCGCTTCGTGGTTTTTAGAGACGTCACTATGTGTTGGGCGACATCCAAAACTACCTCTGTATCGGGTTTATCGTAGTCCACTACTATTTCGAGATTTTTGTAGAGCGCGGCAAGAGAAAATAAGCGATCGCGATCTTGNACAATTGTGCTTATGACAAATTCGTTTTGCCATTCGCATATAGTTCAACAAGTCAATACATTGTCGAAATTTCATCTCCATACTGGTGCTAGCGTTTAGGTGATCACTGTGAATAACAGAGTATGAAGAACGGATCAAGATAGTTGTAGTAGTTCTCGTATAGTCACAGTATATTCAGTTATCTAACTAAAGGGAAAGAAAAGGAGAGAGAAAGAGGGAAAGAGGGCGAGACTATGTACTCAAGATAATACACGCCTGTCTATCACGATAGTCAGGCAACACCCCAAACTGGAATCTCCCACAGCTGATTGATCAATCAGACTCGTTTGCAGCAGTCACTTACATGACGTCACCATATTAACAACTGATGGTGAACGGCAGGCTAATTTCTTAGTCACGTGCCATGACAATGGTGTACATCCTACACTTTGATGGGCCGTGGATACATGGATAGGCACTTACTAGACGCACTTCGATACCCTCAAGCATCTTGAGATGCTGAATGACCCAGCTTGAACCGCCATAGGGCAGACTACCTGCTACACGGCAAAGTTGAGATATTTCTTTGGTCTATCCTTGTAATTAACAGCTCTAGAGACAGTTCTTGGTGGGACTCCGTGGTGGATTAACAAAGGAAGAGCATGCCATCTATTAACTTTACTACCGACATGTTCACTCCAGGAGAGCGTAGTTTCAACAGGCTGGACAACACAAACTTGTACAAGTTCATCAATCGACTAGAGGAGCAGGTGAACCACCCCAAAAGCTTTGTATTTCTCGGGTTCTGGTGGACTAGCTCGAGGTTACTCAGTTGGTTGTTTGTGCACGTATACTAGAAATAAACGTTATAGGCCTCTCTGCAGGCTACACACTGTCACTGCTCGCGAGCAACTGACACATCACTGGAAGGGACCTTTCCACAGCTCGAGAATGCAACAATTGAGAGATCACGGAGGTAGTTAGAGTGTAGATGACATATGAAGATGGGTGTGTTCGACGTAGTCAGTAACTCTACATCTCTAGAATAAGATCAGTTATAAGTCAAACTATCTACTGCGAAGGGCGTAGTATGATGTGCATGTAAGTGCAGGCTCAATATGTTACACTATAACAAGCTCTTCTCTCCATTCGGTAATCACTTGCGACTGGCGTATACCAAGAAGGAGAGCTTGTTCGACAAACAGAACCTCACCTCGCGGGCTTGCATTTCGTACCACGAACGGGGTAAGGAAACCCTCAGCCAACACAACTTCGTCGTCAACCTGACTGTAAGAGCAACCGACGAACAGATTACCATCCGATAGAATGCCAAAGTTATGACCCGAGCGATGCATAACCCACAAAACTAAAACGATGCTGTGATCAACATCGTCATCCTTACACATATCGACATCCAAGTAATGATCTAAACGTTCCTTTAGACTTAACCCGAAAGGCGGATTATGACCCAAGCATCGAAGTAAAAAGCTTCTCTCTCCATCATCCATCTNCTTTACAACCTTGGCTCGGTACATACACTGAGTATATAGCTTTCCCCATCCTGGACCACGACAAAATGTTGTATTTTCCAATGTGTCAGTTCTTTTGCCCGCAAATTCTGGGCCTTCGAGTAGACTGAAGAGACTGGTATAGACCTTGGGAGGAAACAAGATGGTTTTACCATATGGAACCCAGGATACCAAGGTATCCGCTGCAGGCAGCCCTTCAGGAACTGGTCGTAATCCGTGATTCTCACGGGGTAAAACAAATCTGCGCTTCGCGGTTTTTAGAGATGTCGCCATGTGTTCGGCGATGTCCAAAACTATCTCTGCATCGGGTTTATCGTAGTCCACTAGTATTTCGACATTTTTGTAGAGCCCGGCAAGAGAAAATAAGCGATCGCGATCTTGTCCCACCTGAAGGGTTGCACATGAAGCGCTGTACGCGTGGGCAAAGGGAACTGTATTGAATGAAGCGAATTGTAACTGGGAAGTTACTCGGAGTGAGGATGGGGAAGTGACCGTAGAGAATAACCCCCCTCGTAGAGAAAGAAGAGTCTCGTTGAAACTCCCAGTATCCGGCAAAACCAGATAGATCCGTCGAACATCAGCATCATATGTACTCAAAAATATTGCCTCAGTTACAACTAAAATGCACCAAAGGGAAATCTTACATTGTCCGTATAACAAGTAATCTGCTGTGCATCCCCGGATTTTGGGCCATTGTGCCTGCCGTCTTGCCAAAGGGTACTTGNTATCGTAGTCCACTACTATTTCGAGATTTTTGTAGAGCGCGGCAAGAGAAAATAAGCGATCGCGATCTTGCCCCACCTGAAGGGTTGCACATGAAGAGCGATATGCGGAGGCAAAGGGAAATTTATTGAATGAAGCAAATCGTAATTGGTAAATTACTCGGAGTGAGAATGGGGAAGTGACCGCAGAGAAAAACTCCTTCGGTAGAGACAAAGGAGTCTCAATGAAACTCCCAGTATCCGGCAAAACCCCATAGATCCGTCGAACATCAGCATCATATGTACTCCAATATATTGCCTCAGTTACAACTAAAATGCACCAAAGGGAAATCTTACATTGTCCGTATAACAAGTAATCTGCTGTGCATCCCCGGATTTTGGGCCATTGTGCCTGCCGTCTTGCCAAAGGGTACTTGACTCGGTCCAACTTGTTCCCGAGTAACGGGAATAGTGCACGATACTCTTCACGAACGGCAACCTCTTGGACAATCCATGCACGAGACCAATAGGCACTATCTAACACTGGACGAAGGTTGATCCAGTTGACCTTTGTAAGTGCGTTTACCAGTCGTCGCCGGGAAGCTTGATCCTTGTCCCAATCCAATGACGCCTGGAAAAGACGATTCAAGTCCTGGGAAATCTGAGTGATGTCGGATTGGGCCGAACCAAGCCATGAGATCAACCGGTCTGCCTTTTCGTAAACTTCGCCCATCATCTGCACCTGGTGGGCCTTTTCTTCTTCATCGACCTGATTGATACATAAAGCATCAATCCATAGGCGAATTGGCTTTCTCTTGCGACGTATGTGCCACAATGCAGCCATGAGATTCTCAGTGATGCCGATAATTCCGGAATCAAGGTACATGGGATATGTGCCCTTTGGGGTCCCCCATACATACGAGAGACATGTGTATTTACCCGTCCCAAGCGGGAAATTGTGTGTAGTCATCGAGCATCGCAGTGGTTCAAGTCCCGCTCCAGGCAGTAATGTAACTATTCTGATTTGTGCTTGCGGTTGGTTCAACGGTTGATGGTTGTATGATAACGGCCCAAGTGGCCCGCGTATCTTGAAGCCCGTAGCAGGAGCACCGGCCCGCTTGATCTTTCGGTGCGTGAAGTGGTATTCTTTCTCTTGTGGATTTCCGGTTTCATCATTCATCACTCTCGCGTCCACTATAGGGGCAAAGTCTTCATTTCCCCCTGTAGGTAGTTAGTATCTGATATTCTAAACAAGCTATCGACTGAGCAACACTCTGATCCTCCTTGATGTCCTGTATTCCCCGTTGCACATATATTACTGGGTGTGCTTACAATATTCATTGCATTGTTCTAGGTTCATAAAACCAATAGATTCTTGGCCTGGTGGCAACTCCCAAGGGTACCGACAGAACACCATTTTGAAGATATTGCGCTTCGTGGGTTGGTGCAGGCAACAGTGGTAGAGATTTCAGAAAACAAAAAGGCGATGAAAGCATCCCATGAGACAATGACAGAACATTTAATCTTGATGATCTTGCAGCTTTCCACCAGCACACGTGTGGTTACATCAGAATGGTCGTATGTACCCCGCTCTCAAAGGATTACTGTATCATTGGTTTTACTCGCAGCATTTCGCCCCGCTGATGTAACGATGAAACATGAATATTCACACTCGGTGTCTACTAGAAGCTAGCAGTGCTGAGAATTCGGCATATCTGCATATGCCAACAAATGTGGACTGACATATGTATGTATGTACATAGATACACCCATATTTATTTTATTTATTGATCCGGTTCCATACATTTTGCTTCTGTAGTAGCTAATCGACTCAATCTAGTTGAACCATTGTTCCGGGGAAAATTCGAGACTACAGGTACATATAAACGCCCGCGACCTGCAACATAAGACCCTAACTAACCGACTCAGGTAGTGAAGACACAGATAGCGTTATACAAATGCACGGGATATAATTGGAGTTATCGATCGTTGAAGTAGCTGGCAAAGGTAGATGCAACACGCAATAGTTAACGATTTGCCTAGTTTCCAATGTTCGCCTATTTGGGTATCGGACTCGCATAGCTATATCATTTAGAGGATCCCTGAGAGGATACCTGGACATCTAGCGAGACCTAGACTAGACATACAAGATGTTTGAAATCGTTACCCAAGAGCTTAATGTTATGGCGGTGGTTGTGTGCTTGTCGTTTAGTGAGGGTAACACAGAGGTAACGTTTTGCGCTAGTGGTAGCTTGAGACTGCTGTCATAACAATCAGAAACTGACGAAGCACACTGTTAGACGTAATAATCCATGAAAATCTCCCGGGCGACACCCGCGAATCATGTGCAGAAAACAAGCATCGAGTTATTAAAGACGTGGCCAAAAGTCAGAATTGGTGTTCGCCTTGTGCTGACATGATTCTTGGATTTATGCGGACAAAGGGCTGTAAAGAATGCCTGGAAGAATTTGTCGACATTGGGCATCATGGACAATTACAATTGCGGGGTTTCGGTGATTCGAACTGGTGGTCCTTTGAGGACCCATATATCTAGAAGTCGGTAGCCACTGAATGGGACTTTCGGGCGAATGACCTCTCTACTTGGCTCGTACCTATCAATNTAGAGAAGCTCGGGTTCTCCTCAATTTGTCCGGTATGCTTCGGTCTGGCAGTTTGTATATTAAAGACAATGTCCAAAAGCACAAGCGCAGGTTGTTCAGATCTCGGGCTTCGGAAGATCAAGACAGAATGGCGATACTGGTCTGCTGGAACGGTTCGTGGGTGTCGAAAGTCATTGCCAATCGCAATTGAAGCTGAATGGGATGAGCGTGACGAGGCGAATGGCGTCTCGTCTAGCAAATCAGACATGATATTCAAGTTGTCGCCGACCCTCGATGTCAATGGTCCAGGGTTACAGTACCACGAGCTGAATCGCTACAATCCTACCGTCCTCAAGGCTCATATAGACGCTCAATTTAGCAGATATCCACAGGAGAAACTCCATCAGTTAGGAGGTAAGGGTTGTCATCTAAGTAACACTTCATATGGCTAACGTCAACTGGTAGGATACCCACNCCTCGATGTCAATGGTCCAGGGTTACAGTACCACGGGCTTAATCGCTACAATCCTGCTGTCCTCAAGGCTCATATAGACGCTCAATTTAGCAGATATCCACAGGAGAAACTCCATCAGTTAGGAGGTAAGGGTTGTCATCTAAGTAACACTTCATATGGCTAACGTCAACTGGTAGGATACCCACCCTCATTTCGTCTCATCGATGTTCACCAACGCTGTCTTGTGCGCATTGGTAACCGCCATGTCAAATATTCTGCCATCAGCTATAGATGGGATGCGGCAGATACCAACATGCTCACGGAAGAGACCGAGTTCAAATTTCTCCAGCCTGGATCCTTGTCCCTTGAGACTATGTCAGCCACCCTGTACGTTTGTATGAACGTAGCTAAACATCTCGGCATCCCATATATCTGGGTTGACCGGTACTGCATCTCTCAAGGTGACGACCGAGAGAAAGCCGAGCAAATTCATGCAATGGGAGATATTTATGCCAACTCGTGGTTGACAATGATTTGCGCACTCACAGCGGACATACATTCTGGGCTACCTGGTGTCACTCGCGATTTCGATGCGCGGCTAGGGACTCCGTCGGACTCTATGATCCGGGGAGTTATGGCACCTAATCTATACAGCACCCGGCTTGGCGAATCTGAGTGGTAGACTCGCGGATGGACTATACAAGAAAAATATCTCCCTCGGCGTCGAATCTATTTTGCTGACGCTACGATCCTCTGTCATATCAACTGCCCCATGTTTGAATATGACACTGTTGATTTTACTACACAACTCGAGTGCAAGTCCNGATACCAACATGCTCACGGAAGAGACCGAGTTCAAGTTTCTCCAGCCTGGATCCTTGTCCCTGGAGACTATGTCACCCACCCTGTACGATTGTATGAACGTAGCTAAACATCTCGGCATCCCATATATCTATATATCTGGGTTGACCGGTACTGCATCTCTCAAGGTGACGACCGAGAGAAAGCCGAGCAAATCCATGCAATGGGAGATATCTATGCCAACTCGTGGTTGACAATGATTTGCGCACTCACAGCGGACATACATTCTGGGCTACATGGGGTCACTCGCGATTTCGATGCACGGTTAGGGACGCCGTCGGATTCTATGATCCGGGGAATTATGGAACCGAATCTATANGATGTGCAACCGCTAAATCCAAGTCGGTTTATAACATGATTGAGGACTATTCAAAACGATCGTTGGCATTCCCTGGAGATAGGATCAACGCTATCTCTGGTTTGTTCAAGATGCCAGGGCTTGATCATTTGTACGGAATCATAACCTCACGTCTACTGTATAGCCTTTCTTGGAATCCCAGAGGTCAACAAGGAACACCTTGCAATGATATTCCAACTTGGTCATGGGCACATCGTTACGGAAACGTGATTTGGGCATCCTTTTATTGGATCCAGTCTTGGGCCAAGACTCAAATACTGTACGTCACTTGTCCACCACGGAAGCGCATCGCTATGAGCCGAAAGATTGGCGTATCACGTAATCTTTTCAATACGCTATCTGAACGTGAGCTTTTGTTTCGTTCTTGGTTCCGGCATATGCGACCTGAAGATGACGTCATCCTGGACAGTGACGGTGAAAATTGCAACCTTACGTCTACATACTTCGCGATTCCAATCTCTCACCAAAACTTTGGGGTCTTTTCTATCGTGGTTGAACCTTTCACGCCTCTATCTAATCCTGGAGGTCCTAACATTATCCACGCTCGCCGGATTGGGTATACTTGGGAAAACAATCGACACCCCTCCCATATGGATCAGATTGCCAAAATCAGACCACTAGCCATTCAAACATTGGGCAGACTGAAAAGGCGGCGCATTTGTCTGTATTCGGTCAAAAGTCCACACCGGACTGTGAGTAGACCTGACCCAATGAAGGCCAAAAAGAATGTGCTGAGACGAAGAGTCTCCTGACGGAAGCGACAAAAGCTGATCTACCGGCCGTTCTTTGGGTTCAACCCGTACAAAGATGATCGATCATACAAAACTATTATACTACATTAAGTGGAATTGGNCTCTCACCACAACTTTGGAGTCTTTTCTATCGTGGTTGAACCTTTCACGCCTCTATCTAATCCTGGAGGTCCTAACATCATCCACGCTCGCCGGTTCGGATATACTTGGGAAAACAATCGACACCCCTCCCATATGGATCAGATTGCCAAAATCAGACCACTAGCCATTCAAACATTTGGGAGAGTGAAAAGGCGACGCATTTGCATGTATTTGGTCAAACGTCCACACCGGACTGTGAGTCGATCTGACACAATGAAGGCCAAAAAGAATGTGCTGAGACGAAGAGTCTCCTGACGGAAGCGACAAAAGCTGATCTACCGGCCGTTCTTTGGGTTCAACCCGTACAAAGATGATCGATCATACAAAACTATTATACTACATTAAGTGGAATTGGAAACAATACTAGCTACAAGTCTTTCAAGGTGCTTTTATTATTATTGAATGTTAATAATTGATTGGGACACAGGAGACCCGGTGCTAAGTCACGCACTAGAATGAGGGTCTTCTTTCCACTCTAGGATGTATACATAGCAAATCTTATGGTCGATCCTCAAAACTAAGTGTTAGGGATACATCATGCCTTATAACATCCCTCTACGGATTCTGTATCGATCGTTGTACAGATCTTTTGCGATAAAGTTACACGGATCCTGGGATTCGGTCCGGATAACCGACGCCATCTCCGCAGCGGGAAGTGTACTTTGTAAAACCAGCTCCTGTGCCATTTTCAGTTGTGCGTCGGTTCTCCGGCGATGAACGACATGGGCAGAAGGATGGTTGGACGGCTCATGGTTATGTGACCCAAAGGCTGTGCAAGTCCACTTCCAACCCTTCCTTTTCCCAGTTCTCGCAACAAAATGTACTGGGCAGTTTACCTTCTTGGTCTGGGTGTTCCGAAGGCCTTTTCCCCGAGGTGGTTTACAACTGTCTCCACGATCGCAAGCAAAGATGCGTTGGGCATAAAAATGGGAGCCATCGGGGTTAACTCTTCGACTACCGGGTTTCCTTTTGATGATGGCTGCACCGTGGGTCAAATAGAAAGCTTGAATGTACTCAAACACTTCATCTGCCGAGTCCCACTCGCGATCGAGATCCGGAAAAGGTATAGACACTCTGGGAACATAATTGGCAGGAGGTTCAGCGTCGCCACCGTTGGAGGAATCATCATTAACCTCGTGGGTGGTCGGCCTTGCAGTTTCGGAGCCGGACGGTGAAAGGCTCGCAGCGGGAACACTGGATGGCACCGTAGTACAATTACGGGGGCTTGACCGATCCGGTGATCTGATACCCGGTGGATAAGCTATACGTCTCGGTGCGGTAGAAGAAGGAGCACAAAAGATTGAAGGTGGTATGGGGGGAAGGTAACTAATCTCCACGCCACCTGTACTTGTCCGGTAAATAGTATGATACGGGGTTAGGGTCGATCCCGGCAGGGCCCGTTNCGACCGAGTAGTACGCTGTAGACTAGTCACATTAGGAGAAACGGCTGTAATAGCAGAAGGCCGTGACATAGGGGAATGATCATTAACCTCGTAGGTAGTCGGCCTTGCAGTGTCGGAGCCGGACGGTGAAAGGCTCGCAGTGGGAACACTGGATGGCACCGTAGTACAATTACGGGAGCTTGACCGATCCGGTGATCTGATACCCGGTGGATAAACTATACGTCTCGGTGGGGGAGAAGAAGGAGCACAAAAGATTGAAGGTGGTATGGGGGGAAGGTAACTAATCTCCACGCCACCTGTACTTGTCCGGTAAATAGTATGATACGGGGTTAGGGTCGATCCCGGCAGGGCCCGTTTCAATAATGCTTCAGCCTCCGCTCCTTCTACGAGGCGCTTACCATCAGCATTGCGAGCGGCAGGACCGGTGGCAGGAGCCTGCGACCGAGTAGTACGCTGTGGACTAGTGACAGTAGGAGCAACAGCCATAATAGTAGAAGCCCGTGACATAGGGGACTTCCGGACACGGGCAGGATTTGTAAGTACAGCTGTGGCAGCAGAAGCTCGGGAACGTCTAGTACGTCGGGTACGCCCAGAAGGGGTGCTGGAAGGACGCGCCTGGGCAGTTGGGTCTGGGTTGATTTCGTGGGACACGGTCACATTAGAAATGGACAAGACAGGCTTCACAGCCCGCGAACGGGGTTGGCGTTTGGGTGGCATCTTCGGGAGGGTAGTTAAATGTAGAAGAAATCGAGAGAGCGTGAATAAACTTGGATGCGATGTCTATAAATTTTCCAACACACGCTACAAACAATTGGCTTTAACCCTTAAGAGCTTGCCACCAAAAGATGAATGTTTCGGGAAATTGCGACATCCCAACACGGACCCCTGGCCACTAATGAACTATGGATTAAAGATGTACATATGTGCATATATATGTACATAACAGATAACTTCATTATGTTGTATTAAGGACGAAATAGTGTAAGACATATACATGAACTATATAAACATTGCCAACGGACAACCACAACTTATTGGTTGTTACCCCATGCACTGACGTCACCAAAGGCCAAGAGAAGCAGCAGAAAGGATTTCAGACATGGGGGGGGAGTAGCACAACTCCACCATACCGCTACTTGTGATGTAAATAGTATCATACGGGGTTAGAGTCATTCCCGGCATCCACTCTTGAAATATTGCTTCGGCCTCCGCTCCTTCAACACGGCGCTTACCAACAGTATTGCGAGCGGCAAGTGCGATAGCAGAAGTCGGCGACCGAGGAGTACGCTGTGGACTAGTGGCATTGGGAGCAAGAGCTGTAATATCAGAAGCCCGTGGCATGGAAGAATGATCATTAACCTCGCGGGTGGTCGGCCTTGCAGTGTCGAAGCCGTGCGGTGAAAGGCCCGCAGTGGGAACATTGGATGGCACCGTAGTATAATTACGGGAGCTTGGCCGATCCGGTGAAGAAGCGATAAGCTCTGGTAGGGGAGAAGAAGGAGCAGAAGAGGGTGAAAGTGGTATGGGGGGCAAGAAACTGATCTCCGTATCGCCTGCACTTGTCTTGTAAATGGTATCATGCGGGGTTAGGGTCGATCCCGGCGCGATATCTTGAAGGACTGCTTCAGCCTCCGCTCCTTCTACAAGGCGGCGACCAACAGCATTGCGAGCGGTAAGTGCGGTGGCAGCAGAAGCTTGGGAACGTCCAGAAGAAGTACTGGAAGGACACGCCGGAGCAATGGGGTCTGGGTTGATTTCGTGGGACTCGGTCACATTAGAAATGGACGAGACAGCCTTCGCAGCTGGCGAAGAGGGTTGGCGTGTGGGTGTCATCTTCGGGAGGTAGTTGAATGTATGTACATAGAAGAAATCGAGAGAGCGTGAACAAACTTGGATGCGAGGTCTATAAACTTTCCACGACGCGCTATAAATACTTGCGCTTACCCCTTAAGAGCTTCCCCCCTAAACCTGCATATTTCGAGAAATTGTGATATTCCAACATGGACCCTGGCCACTTATGAACTGTGTATTGAAGATGTAGTATGCCTAGTATGTAATAAGCCCAAGTACGCCAATCTCGACGGTTGCTTGCGTTTAGGTGATCATTGTGAGTACCAGAGTATGAAGAAGGGATCAAGATAGTTGTAGTAGTTGTCGTATGGTCACCGTATATTCAGTTATCTAACTGAAGAGGCAGAGACTATATCCCCAAGATACTAAACGCCCGTAAATCACAATAATCGGGCAACGTCTCGAAAAGTAATCCCCCACAGCTGATCAATCACCCAGGGTCATTTACAGGGGCCACACACATGACGTCACCATACTAACAACAATACTATTTCTTCCTACCAATATCTGCTCTACGTGAGGAAGTACATACAACAAAGGTATGTACATATGCAGAAGTGAGGGGGCTCGCGAGATCGACCACGCAAATCAGTCAGCTCTGCCAACGCATAGTTGGAGAATAGACAAATCGTCCGAAGCTCCGAAGCCAGGCTACACTCGCAGGTATATAAGTTAGGACATTCCACGGTAGTCGATTAGTTAGTTAGTTCTATTCCCCTCACGAGTAATCATATTATGTTACCGCCATATAATGTACATAGTGCTTTACCCATGAGCCTTGTAACACCCTCTATTTCAGCGTTGTTCGTACATATGTATGTACATACATACATATAAGCATTCATGTCAGGGTTTGGATGCACCGTATAGAAAGCTACTAGGGTTTGACGTGTCTGTCATCTAATTCTAGTAGATGTTGTAAGTTAGTCTAGACGAGGAATGTTGATAGTAGTAGTAACGTAAGGTATTTAATCCAAAAGTTGCAGGTCGCTTCCGACTTTATGGGTGTAATGTTCTCCCGATAGAGGTATTTCTACGGACTCTTCACCATTGAACTTATAATAGGCCACTTGTAGGGTTAACCACGCGGTTAACCCACAGTCATATATGACGAACTGATGCTCCAACCCTAACCCCCACCTTGACACTGAAATTTTCAGTGAATCTATGACGACGATTTAGGAAATTATTCAGTGAACACTTTGGTGAAGCTGTACAAAAACAAAGTACACTCAAGATGGGGAAATCTTCGAAAGATAAGAGAGACGCTTACTACCGTTTAGCCAAGGAACAAGGCTGGCGTGCACGCAGTGCTTTCAAGCTTCTGCAGCTGGACGAGGGTATGTCTTTTACCCTGCTTGACCCATGATACATGACTAACTGTATAACTAGAATTTGATCTTTTCACCGGCGTCACCCGTGTTGTTGATCTTTGCGCTGCCCCCGGTTCTTGGTCCCAGGTTCTTTCCCGTGTTCTCATCCGTGGTGAGAAATTCGGTCGTACCGCTTGGACGGACCCCGAGGCTGCGCTTCGTCAGCAGTTCCTTTCTATTTCGGCGAATGGGTCGCGGACGAGTCCCGCTGGGTCGGCTCGGCCTGAGGGGTCGGAGGCGGAAGTTAAGGGGAATGATAAGGTGAAGATTGTCTCGATCGATTTGCAGCCTATTAGCCCGTTGGATGGCGTGGTTACCCTGAAGGCTGATATTACCCACCCGGCCACGGTGCCGCTGATGCTTAAGGCGTTGGATGAGGATTATGAAGAGGGTAGGGCTGGTCAGACTAGTAACCCTGTGGACCTGGTGATTTCAGACGGTGCCCCAGATGTCACTGGTTTACACGATCTGGATATCTACGTGCAAAGTCAGCTTCTCTTTGCTGCGCTGAACCTGGCACTCTGTGTGTTGAGACCAGGCGGCAAGTTCGTAGCCAAGATTTTCCGGGGAAAGAACGTTGATGTTCTGTATGCACAGCTCAAGGTATTCTTTGAGAGAGTGGTGGTTGCCAAGCCACGGAGTTCGCGTGCGTCCAGTGTTGAGGCTTTTATTGTCTGCCTTGGCTTCCGGATGCCTGAGGGGTTCACACCATCGCTGGANGCACTCTGTGTGTTGAGACCAGGCGGCAAGTTCGTAGCCAAGATCTTCCGGGGAAAGAACGTTGATGTTTTGTATGCACAGCTCAAGGTATTCTTTGAGAGAGTGGTAGTTGCCAAGCCACGGAGTTCGCGTGCGTCCAGTGTTGAGGCTTTCATTGTCTGCCTTGGCTTCCGGATGCCTGAGGGGTTCACACCATCGCTGGAAAGACCACTTGGTACTGGAAATGCGCTGGATGAGTTGGTCAAGAAGGCTACCACTACGGAGGGGAATAAGCAGGTTAACGGGGAGGCTACGGGTGGACCTGTAGAGGAGGTTGAAATTGTTGATATTGACGATGAAGAGGGCCGGGGAGTTAGATGGGTAGCGCCATTTGTGGCGTGTGGTGACTTGAGTAGTTGGGATTCAGAGGCTAGTTACCGGTTACCGGAAGACTACGTCTCATTGGAGCCGGTCCAGCCACCGACGGCACCACCGTATAAGTCGGCGTTGGAAAACAAAAGGGCACGTGGTCAGGGACAATAGAATAAAATTAAATGCATTTATTGAGTAACTTTTTCATCACCATTACAGTTGCTCATGGGGCCTGCTCGTACCATGGAGATGCAGCTCGGAAACCGCTTTTGCACGTTGAATGCACCCATTGTTTGGTTATATAATTGCTCGGTGTGGCCACCGCCGATGGTGATGAGACTGAGATATCTGAAATTGGGCATTTCAGAGCAGACTTCGTCAACGGCTTTCATCATCCAGCTGGCTAGTCCTCGTTTTTGGAAGTCGTAGTCGATGACCACGTCGGCGAGATAGGCTAATGTGACATAGTCTGTTATGATGCGACTGAAGCCTACCATTTGGCGCGGTGTATCAGGAGTGACTAGGAATTTATCTTAGTATGAGTTGTGGTTGAAATGTAGATATGTATGTAGACTTACTCGGGCCTTCAGGAACGCCGTCAGGGAAATAGTAGATGCCAAAGCACAGACTGTTGTTGACAAGAGCTTGTTTAGCCTCGCTGGAGACGTCAACGGTCCATCCTAACTCTGGAGTTCTGAAGAAGCGACCAAGGGTCTTGATATCGACAAGAGCGGAGTCCGTGGACATAAGGAAGTTGGGGCGTGTCCAGGTGCGGACGATGGGTTGCGGAGAGACGGTCATTGTGAAGAATAGAATTGAATGTTTTGCTTGTTTAAACTTAATGATAGATACATAGCCATTGCTATTGTACGGATACATCATCTCTTTTATATAAAACTATCTAGTCCACATAATTCTGTTCCATTCCGTTCTATCCATTGTCATCCCAGACTTGGGTCCCCGGGACGGTAGTCAACAACTGTTGTCACTAACGCCCTTCATCCTTCCCGTGACACAAGTGACGTGTTAAAGGCTTGGCTTTCTTCAATCATTGCTCACTTTCGTATAGACCCCCGTACTATACCATGACATGACTAATTTGCAAGCCTCTATAAATCGCAAAGGGCGTCGATTGACATCTATGACACTAAACGCCCTAACCCTATTCCTTATCGCTTATTTTTAAGCGCATACCAGGGCCTGGCCGAGTCATGATTTTAGTGCCAGGAAGCATCTTGAGGAGATCCCGAACTTGTAGTTCTTTTTCGTAGAGGGCAATCGGGCCAGTTTCTGAAGCTAAAAGTAACAGACAACGGAGATGCGGAATTCCGGAAACAACCTCGTTGATACAGCTGCATAGGAAGCGACCTAGACCCTTCCCCTGGTGGGTGGGGAGGACTAAGACGTCTGTCAGGTAGGCGAATGAGATGTGATCGGTTATCAAACGCGCAAAGCCGATGAGAGTGGGGCTCGATGACGCAGGTTTGTGGTAGAGGGCGAATGAGACACTGTTTTCTAGTTGTATCTTGAGAGCATCGATTGGGATGGCGTCGGCCCAGACTACGAAGTCTGAAGCAAAGATGGCGTTGAGTTCATCTAGTGGGATGAGAGAGACGTCGGTAGAGACGAGGTAGTCGTTTTGTGTCCAAGATGGCATTTTGGCGGCTGATTTTGAGAATTGAAGAGGCGGCTTTTGAGAAGTAGGAGAGCTGTCTTGATGAACGATTGAAGGAAAAGAGTAATTGTTCACGAATGCGTCCGCGAGCAAGAGATTTTATATGTCTGCATTGTCTATTCTACCTCTCACTGGCCGGCGCCGCGGAGTCCGTCCGGCGCAGTTTGCGGACCCTAACGAACCCTCAAAGCTGGGGTAACTTATATCCCGGACCATTACGGCTCAACACGTGCAGATACGGCATAGTCTCCTTCAAAGCTTTGACGCCAAGTTCCCGTTGATACCATGGGACAAGATGGTCAGTCGCGGTGAATAACACCAAGGACCGGAGTGCCGGCATCTTGGAAACGACCTCATTAAGACAGGCCATAAGGAAAGTCGCAAGACCTCCTTTTTGGTAGGCGGGCAGAATGAAGACGTCGGTGAGGTAGGCAAATGAGATTCCATCGGTGACTAGACGGGCATATCCGATCATAGTGCGTAGCGTTGTGGGGAGAACTGACGGTGTTAGTTGGGTAATGTCTTGGCGCGGACGGCGAAGACTCACGGGGACTGGTGGGGCCATCGGGGAGATGGAAAAGGACAAAGTTGAGACTATTCTCGACTTGACTTTTCAGGTCATCGAGTTTGAGGGCGTCGGCCCAGGGGATTAATGGTGAGGCGTAGACTTCATTTAGAGCTTCGAGGTCAATTAGCTCCCGGTCCATGGACACGACGAAGTCGTCCTTGGTCCACTCTTTTGATTCAACTCTGATGGGCATGTTTATGTAGTAGAAAATGTTGTTTTGAAATGAGTTGTCATTATCGAACAGCGATGAATTCAATTTAATTTTATACCACCTCAAGTGAGTGACTCAATCTCCAATAACCGACTTGTTATCAACATCGCATTGGACTACCAGCGATTCATAACCCTAACAGGCACTAATATCTACCCTCCTGGTTATCATAATCTTGGTGTGTAGTTCGTGTTAGTTACCCAGAAAAGCTATTCACTAGATAGATATTTCTTCTTGTCATTTCAACCCCCCGATAAGGAATGTACATATGATAGTTTTACATGTTGTCATCATATCACCAGGGTTGTACCTTAGAGCAACTTTTGCTTCTAGGGTCTTTACGATCAGTATTGCAGCATGTTTACGAACCTCTGAAGATACCGAGTGTAGCTCTATGGGCCCTTGATGTGTTGAATCAACAAAATTATTGGATTCAGAGTTCTATTTGGCGACGCCTCAAAGTTCCTACATCTTGGCATATTCGGGCCGTGAAGAGCTCCCTGCTGTTAGGATTCAGTTGCATAAACGTTGATGAGAGTGACTGGCCAGATAAGATCCAGAGTCACAATCATACAAGAGATGGATCTAATCCGTTCAGGTTGTAAGTAGTCATATCTTTGTACTTGGCGGGGCTTTGTCGTATGTCCTAAACCACGCAAAGTGACGGCCCCGTGAAAGATATACAACGTGTGCCATAATCGGGGTATACGTCGCGGTAGAGATATATCAACGAACTTGACAAACCGAAAGCATCACCCATTAAAAGATCACAGACGATGAACGAAAATCATGGGCCGAACACAACCGCCAAGTTGTTGGCAAAGTGGCTATGAGTAGAGAGTAGTGTCCTCATTACAGAGTATCAATCTACACTGAGGAAAGCTAGTGTTAAGAAAGGTGATTCGTTCTACAACAACCGCAGAAGTAGTCTGGGATTATGGGGTTGGTGAATGCATCATTCTCTTATAAAAGCTTGCTGACATTGAGTACCGTAGATCTGGTCCTGTCTATTACCTTAAACCTTAATCTAAATGGAGACAGCCAACGGGAAAGACCTATGACAATTCGGGCACGATTCTGGTGCATGATTCTACTTGCATCAGTTGACTAAGACCCACATATGTATGTACATACATATGTAGCAATACTTTTGCCTGTGCGCAGTCAGAGACCGTGATTATAACTGTCACAACAGTGGGTTCAACTGCAAGATAGCTATGTACCTCACGGGTTGTCTTTCATTATCTTTGGAAGCCTGTTATCAACTCCTGACTCTCCTGGTATGTACAATCTCAGTCGTGTGATGACTGACACTATGGTCGAATAACCCATGGTAATGTTTTAATTCACTAATGCGGTAGTAGGATCATGCAGACGCCAGCTGGCGGCAGGTGTCAGACGCAATCGAATCGAGTGAGCATCGGTCTCCGGCTCCGCATGAGGTGGGCACCGGCAGTTAAGGTAGATTGATAGCATTGAGGAGGCCCCATATTGGGTGCCATGATAATCACGAACTCCAACTTTACTAATGCCTAAACTGTCGTGTACGATAAAATCCCACAACACTACTTCGTTTTGGCACAACGAAATAGTCCTTCATCCGGTCTCACACTTATATCAGGCCAAATCGAGTGACCCAAATCGGGTACAACATAAACACGACGCATGCAGATATGCAGGGTGAACTGTGTCTCCGTAACGCACAGAAAACTGGCACCAGGGGCTTGGGACATCATTCGAGGCTGTCATTCGAGGCTGAGACGATAGTCAGTGGGTAAATCAAGCGTGATTGGCTTTTGGTGTGGGTGAACGGTAACTTGTGCAATCTCGTCATTGGAGAGTACAATGACATTTTTGGACAACTGCAGTTATGTCTGGTCATCGGATTAGACTTCGGGTTGGGCTAGCCTTGCTAAATGGCTTGCTAGTTAGGCGTTGACCATTCCCAAAAGCTGTATTGCCTTGTCTCGTCTTTTCCGTCGGTAAACAATAGACCCCCCTTGGGATGCAGATACAGCCGTAGTCGTGTGACCGATCAACTCCCGTGAGGCACCCTCATAAACGACGCAACTCGCCGTTCATCTTCTTCCAGTCTTCCACATGTAAACCCCAAACTTGTTGTCAAAATGTCGCCCACTAATTCTCCGCCTTCGATCGTGGCCCAACTCCACTCGCAACTGCATACCCCGCGCTGCAACGGCTGCCGAAAAATCACGCAATGTGAATCTGACAATTCCAGTGACTCGGAAACTGCAACCTATGTCCCGACTGTTTGGTCGTCATCCAGCGAAAGTGACAGTGGTTTTGACGATGGTAAGTTTATCCATTACACTTGCATGTGAAGACCCATTTCCCGAGCTCCAAACATACCCTTGGCAAAACCCTAGGTATTCTGGAGCACGATTGCCGGGGTAACCTTGAGCCTTATCTTATCGCCATTTAGACACAGTCATTTCTATGGCGTCATCGCCTTTTTAACAAGCGTTGCGACGACGCCATCGTCTGTCTGACCACATTGAGGAAGCCAAAACAATTGCGCCATTGTTATCCGCTTCTATATTAGTCTTCATTGTTCCTCCACATCACTTCAGTTTCTCTTTTTTCCTAAAATCATAGCTAACACATAACGAAGACCCCAAAATGTGCAATCAACCACCACCAATGCCTGTAGAGGCCGTCGTCACCACTCCGATCGACACTCCAGATTCTTTCCCGGGAGCTCCTCCGTTACTGCTGCACACACTCCAGCACTCATCATCCGTCCTTGCTCTCGCCGTTTCCCCAGACCTTCGTCATATCTTTGCTGGCACACAAAACGGTGAAATCGTCGTCTGGTCTCTTGAAACCTTCCGTCCTATCTGCACCGTACAGGCCCACCGCCGCTCTGTCCTCTGCCTTTTCTTGTCGCCCGATGGGAAATACTTGTTCTCATCAGCTGGAGATGCATTTGTTAATGTTTGGGACCCAAGGACCCTACGCCGTCTTACCGAAATCTATAGCACCTATGACGTCGGTGACATCTTTAGTGTAGCATACAGCCCACAGACTGAAACTGTCTACTTCGGAGCCCAGAACACGACAATTCAATGGATCTGCCTCGCAGATGCCAGTCAAAGAGTGGGTAAAGACAGTGCAGCACACCCACAACGGCGGAATCATCGTTTCTTCGACTCAAAGGCCGTTGGTGGCACCAGTACCCCACGACGCACTGACGAAAAGTGCAAAGCTATCCCACCACCGCAGTCGATTCTTGAGGTTGATCGTCGTTGCATCAAGCAATTCGCTCATTACGGCTATGTATACTGCATGCTGATGGCCAAGGGGCCAACAGTCCTCGTAGACTCTGACGAAGAAGTCCTGATATCGGGTGGTGGTGATGGTACAATCAAGGTGTGGAGACAGAACAGTACAATGGAAGGAGCCGACCCCGGTGATCCGCTTGGGATAACAGAAGTCATGACACTTGGTGAAGATGATGCTGAGAGTGTCATGAGCCTGGCAATTGACGGTTCCTTCCTGTATGCGGGCAAACTGGATGGACAGGTCGAACTCTGGGATCTTGATACAAAGCAAAAGCTTCGCGTCATGGAGGCCCATGTTGGAGATGTCATGTCATTGCAGATGGGCTGGGGTTGCCTGTGGAGTGCTGATGCTAGCGGTTCTGTTGCTGTAAGTAACTCCACGCCATGTATAGTTTGCCAATTCACTAACGTGTCTCGAAAACCAGAAACATAGTACCGTTCACTACGGTCAATACCACAACCAAAACTCCCCCGTCAACTCTCTTGCCCAAAAGTACCGCTGCATCAACCGGTGGAAAGCTCATTCTGGGAAGATTCTCGCGTCTGCCGTGTCTACCTACAACCGGGACCGTCTGTACATTGCCGGAGCCAACGACAACTCAGTTTCAGTATGGAGAGTCCGCGACTGCCCGCCTGATAAGCCCAGCGATAAGACAGCCGACGGTACCGACTTCTCCAAGGATGCCTTCTTGGGTGCCTTATCTGAGTTTATCAGTTACAAAACAGTTTCGTCACGTGTTGAGTTCTCCGAAGATTGCCATCAAGGTGCTACGTTCTTGGCAGGGCTGTTTAAGCGTATGGGTGCGCGGGTACATCTGCTCAGCACTATGGGGCCGTGTAATCCGGTAGTCCTAGCTACCTTCTCTGGCAAGAAAGAGCCTGCTGCTGAGCGGAAGAGAATCTTGTTTTATGGTCACTACGACGTAGTTGGCGCGGATACCCGGAAGGATAAGACGGCATGGAACACTGATCCCTTCGAGCTCAAGGGTGACTCCGGTTATCTCTATGGACGTGGCGTGAGTGACAACAAGGGTCCTATCATTGCCGCTATGTTCGCCGTGGTTGACCTCATGCAAGCCAAGGCCCTCGAACATGACATCGTCTTCCTAATCGAAGGTGAGGAAGAGTCTGGCTCCGCTGGCTTCCAGGATGCTGTGAGAAGAAACAAGGATCTGATTGGGGCCGTCGACTACGTACTGCTGGCAAACAGTTACTGGCTGGATGATGCCGTGCCGTGCTTGACGTATGGACTGCGCGGGGTGTTACATGCCACTGTGTGTGTTGACTCCCCCTTCCCCAACAGACACTCAGGTGTTGACGGAAGTTACCTGGTTGACGAGCCTGTCTCGGACTTGACGGCTGTTCTGGCGACACTCAAGGGTCGTGGAAACAAGATTATGATTCCAGGCTTTTATGACGATATTCTTCCCATTACTGGTGACGAAGAGGAACGTTTTGATGAGATTGTTGCACTTTTGGCTCGCAATAACAAGGCGAGGTCTGCTAATGGGACACCTGTAGCTATTGGACCTCGGGAGTTTGCCACTGCGTCACCTGAACTTATTAAGCGGGAACTGAAGGCAAGATGGCGTGAACCAAATCTGACTATCCATCGCTTCAAGGTGTCAGGTCCAGACGGAAGTCTGGTCTCATCCCATGCTTCTGCCAACATTTCTATCCGTCTCGTGCCTGGCCAGGAAGTCGACCATGTAATCGCCGCCCTAGTTTCCTTCCTCGAGGGACGTTTCTCCGACCTCGGCTCCGGCAACTCATTCTCCATCCAAATCGACAATCGTGCCGAACCCTGGCTCGGTGACCCGTCAAGTCCTCTGTTCCAGACCCTGCGGGCCGCTGTCGTCAAGGCATGGACTCCTGTATTCGAAGAACAAGAACGGGCAAGCCAGGTTTCCGTACCGGTAGCAGGTCACCACCATGACTCGGAAGACGCCGTTAAACCTAAGTGGCCGTTGTTTATCCGGGAGGGTGGATCGATTCCGGCGATTAGATTCCTAGAGAAGGAGTTTGGGGCGCCTGCGGCCCATTTACCTTGTGGACAGGCGAGTGACTCGGCGCATTTGGATAATGAGAAACTGAGGGTGTTGAATTTGGTGAAGGCGAGGGAAATCTTTGGGGATGTGTTTGTTGGTCTGTAGATTTGGATACATCAAAGGATAGAAATATAGAATATAGATTTAGACTTCTATATGAAGTTATGATGTAATCCTGCTTACAAATACGTTTGTTGAAAGGGGGAAGGTCCCTGCACTGACATCTGTCACTTCGGGAGGATCCCGAGGTTTTGTCTGTTTAAGTGGGGCAAGAGGTAGACAGACAGGACACTGAGATGTTGATAAGATTGCTGTCCCTATTCAAACAACAAAAGCTCACTGTCGAAGAATTCCGCTCCATCAGAAATGCTGTCCGTAGCAAGGTGAGGAATACCAGATCCAAGTGCCGGTATAACTTTCTTGTGGGGGCAATTGGCTCGGACGCGTACGGTCCTATGAAGTATAAAGCCAGCTAAACAGTCAATGATTCCAAGTCTTTTTTCCAAGGGCAGACTGTATTAAGCTTCAAACACAAAACGGCGGCTTTTATGTTACTGTTACAGATAAGTACGGGCACGCCCCCAAGAATGGTAGAACTTTCTCTGTCTGAGAGTCGCGTTGCATGCCCTACCCCACTTGCACCACTACCTACACCTGCCCCCGCATTTGTACCTACAGAAACCACATCACAGCCTTTATCACTACCCTCATGTGAGGACGTCCTACGCGAGTGGAAATGGCCAACACTTGAGAATCACGAGGTTGAAAAAGCTACAATAACATCCGACCCCAGAAAAGCCATTGGCCCGGGAGTGTTATCATTTGCTATGATGAGTAATGCAAGGGATAGTGAAGTGGAGATAGCCGACTGCGAATGCTGGGCAGTTAGTCAAGCAGTGAAATATCTACAAAACAAATGAGGCAAGAAATTCATTTTCGTTAATTTCCAAGCCGCTATTCGGAGACTCCAAGGCATCGATTACTTTTCTCGGAAACCAAGGGAGCTCGAGACAAAAGGAATCACAGTAAACTGGTGTCCCGGCCATAAGGGCATCCGAGGCAATGAGATAGTAGATCTGGAAGCCAAAAAGGTTCTCAACAGAAATCTATCGAGGAAGCAGTTAGGCTCCAGCAGCAACATCAGACGACGAGTAAGAGAGCACGGAATCATATAGTGGAATGCCCAAGGGTAACGTGTCCAACGATATCAGAGGTCTCAATCCCGGTTACTTTGGGGGGAAGTTAGGGAAGGGTTACTATCTACCGTTCTTGAGGAATGTAAAGATGCGGCAACATGCAGTCTGCAAGCTTTGCAGAGGAGACGAAGAGACAGTCGCCCATGTACTACTTGAATGTTCAAGGTTCCGGTCGAAAAGGAAGAAAGCCGCGCTGGAGATGGGCATGGTAATCTTATCTTCGGAAGGTCTATTCCAGGAGAAATCAGGTAAAGTCGCTTTGCCGAACTTTTTCAAGGATGCAGGCTTTGACTGAGCGGATTAGGCTTGTATAGGTTGGGTCACTGTGAACCAAAAAGCAGTCTCTTGATAAGCTAAGGCTGCATGAGAGTAATGAATGAAAAAAAGAAAATGTACATATGTACATATGTACATAGACACCATGACGTCATTGTACATAAAACCACTCTCTGGCCAGCCCTGGTTGGGCGTAGCCCAAAGCCCACTGCATTTATGACTGTCTCTTGATCCACTGTGTATGTCAGCCCACGTCAGCAGGCATATGCACATACATATGTAGGATTGTTCGAGCTCATAGCCTCGAATAAACGCTGGGCATGAGTGGGGATGTTTTATGGTCACATCGACGGGGCGAAAGGGTAGGATTGAAACCAGTAATGCGGGGCTCCGTCGGGAGAGGGCGGGGTATAATTGTAGTCAGGAACAAATAGATAATCCCAAGGTCAGCAAGATTAAATGTTCAACCGTTGTCTCGTGGAATGCTTTCATCGCCTTTTTGTTTTCTGAAATCTCTACCACTGTTCTCTGAATCAACTCACAAGGCGCAATATCCCCAAAATGGTGTTCTTTCGATGCCCTGGAAATCTTCAGCCAGGCCAGGAATCTATTGGTTTTATGAACGAAGAGCAATCCATTGAATATTGTAAGCATACCCAGTAGTATTTGCGCAACGGGGAATACAGGACATCAAGGAGGAGAAGAGTGTTGTTCAGTCGATAGCTTGTTTGAAATACCAGATACTAACTACCTACAGGGCATAATGAAGACTTTGCCCCTATAGTGGACACGAGAGTGATAAACGATGAGACCGGAAATCCACAAGAGAAAGAATACCACTTCACGCACCGAAAGATCAGGCGGGATGGTGCTCCAGCCACGGGCTTCAAGATACGCGGGCCACTTGGGCCGTTGTCATACAACCACCAACCGTTAAACCAACCGCAAGCACAAATCCGAATAGTCACATTACTGCCCGGAGCGGGGCTAGAACCACTGCGATGTTCTATGTCTACACACAATTTCCCGTCTGGTACGGGTAAATACACGTGTCTCTCGTATGTATGGGGCACCCCAAAGGGTACATATCCCATGTACCTTGATTCCGGGGTCATCGGCATCACTGAGAATCTCATGGCTGCATTATGGCACATACGTCGCAAGAGAAAGCCAATTCGGCTTTGGATCGATGCTTTGTGTATTAATCAACACGATGACGAAGAAAAGGCCCATCAGGTGCAGATGATGGGCGAAGTTTACGAAAAGGCAGACCGGTTGATCTCATGGCTTGGTTCGGCCCAATCCGACATCACTCAGATTTCCCAGGACTTGAATCGTCTTTTTCAAGCCTCATTGGATTGGCGCAAGGATCAAATTTCCCGGCGACGACTGGTAAACGCATTTACAAACGTCAACTGGATCAACCTTCGTCCAGTGTTTGATAGTGCATATTGGTCTCGCGCATGGATTGTCCAAGAAGTTGCCATCCGTGAAGAGTATCGTGCACTATTCCCCTTACTCGACGAAGAGTTGGACCTATCCAAGTACCCTTTGGCAAAACGGCAGGCACAATGGCCCAAAATCCGGGGATATACAGCAGATTACTTGTTATACGGACACTGTAAGATTTCCCTTTGGTGCATTTTAGTTATAACAGATGCAATCTATTGGAGCGATGATGATTTCAATGTTCGAGGCATGTATAGGTCTTTGCCGGATACTGGAAGTTTCAACCAGTCTCTTTTTTCTCCATCGCAGAGGTTATTCTGGAGTGTCACTACCCCATTCTCACTCCGAGTAACTTCCCAGTTAGAATTTGCTTCAAACCAAGAATTTCACTTTGCCTCCGCGTATCGCGATTCATGTGCAACCCTTCATGTGGGACAAGATCGCGATCGCTTATTTTCTCTTGCCGGGCTCTACAAAAATCTCGAAATAGTAGTGGACTACGATAAACCCGATACAGAGGTAGTTTTGGACATCGCCCAACACATAGTGACGTCTCTAAAAACCACGAAGTATACATTTAAGCTAACCTGGGAGAATCACGGATTACGACCGCTTCCCGAGGGGCTACCTGCAGCAGATACCTTGGTATCCTGGGTTCCATATGGCAAAACCATCTTGTTTCCTCCCAAACTCTATCACGGTCACTTCAGTCACCTCCAAAGACCACAATTTACGGGCACAAGAACTGACACATTGGAAAATACAACATTTCATCGTGGTCCAGGGTGGGGAAAGCTACATGCTCAGTGTATGTACCGAGCCAAGATTGTAAGGCTGTTCCAAGAAAACGACAACAAGGAGTTGAGAAAGGCAATGGCAGCACGCTTCGGGGGAAACAAGATGGACGATGAAGAGAAGGATTTTTTACTTGAATGGTTGTATTACAAAACGCCTTTCGAATCAAGTCTCAAGGAACGATTAGATCATTACTTGGATGTCGGCAGGTATAAGGATGATGATGTTGATCACGGCCTCTGTTCAACTTGGTGGGATATGCATCGCTGGGGTCATAACTTGGGCATCCTATCAGATGGTAATCTATTCGTCGGTTGCTCATACAGTCAAATTGACGACGAAGTTGTGTTGGCTGAGGGATTTCATACACCGTTCTTAGTACGAAATGCAACCCCACAAGGTCAGGTTCTGTTCGTTGAAAAGGCGTTTCTCGTTGGCATACAGCAGTCGCAAGTGATTACTGAATGGAGAGAAGAGCTTGTTATAGTCTAACATATCGAACCCTCATTTACATGCACAGCATACTATGCCCTCCGTAGTAGATAGCTTGACTTATAGCTTATCTCATTCTACAGATGTAGAGTTGCTGACGACATCGAACACACCCATTTTCATATCTTCTCTACACTCTAACTACCTCCGTGATTTCTCAATTCTTTTATTCTCTGACCGTGGAGAAATCCCTTCGAGTGATGCGCCAGTTACTCGCGTGAGCTGTGTAAGAACTAGCGGCCACGCGGAACATTCCATGACCCAAGTCTTACTACTTACGATACGATGTACCAAATATTCTTGTAGAAACTCGCAAGCAGTCCCAATATGTAGCCTGGAGAGCGGCGTATTTTGTTTAGTTCTACTATACGTGTCTAAAACAACCAACTGAGTAGCCACAAGCTTGTCCACCAGGAGCTGACAAATGTCAGGTCATGATAATATTGCCGGCAAACACGTCAAAGTCGGGCTCAGCCCCATCATACAAAGGATGCGGAATGTCTCGTACGAACGCCTTCGATCTCTAGGAACTATCCTTAAGTTGTTTCATTGTATGATTGAACACCGCCAGACAACAATTTTCTTGGGCCATGAAATCTTTCGATCTGTGGAGACGCATGGCGAGAACCATCTTAATCCCCCGCCCTGTTTCGCATCTAGCCACTGGAATGACAAGAAACCAACGTCAATGTTACACACTGAGCTACCAGCGTCTCTATAGGCGTTCTGGTCGCCCATGATGGCAATATTACACGCCATGCCTCGCTTTGCCTCTTCTCACAGGGAACGTGAAAGCTTTGTCGCTAAATCAGTAAGGCGAGAGTGAATACGATTCAGTTTGGGGGATTAGGGCGTTGTAGGTTGGGTTACTGTGAACCAAGGAGTTGTCTCTCCATAGGCTAAGCCTGCATGGGAGTAATCAATAAAAAGAACAGATAGAATGTAGCACGTGACCGCCCGTTCCGGCCTGATATTCAGTGACGAGGGCCTTGATATCCCAAGGGTCTTCTTTTACATGGACAGTGGCACACTTGAGGTTAACCAGAGCAAAGCTCTGGCCCAAGGCTCTGGCAATATCGCTCTGGNAGAGCGGCGTATTTTGTTTAGTTCTACTATACGTGCGTAAAACAACCAACTGAGTAGCCACAAGCTTGTCCACCAGGAGCTAACAAATGTTGGGCCATGATAATGTTGCCGTTAAACACGTCAAAGTCGGGCTCAGTCCCATCATACAAAAGATGAGGAGTGTCTCTTGCGAACACCTTCAATCTCTAGGCAACATCTTTGAATAGTTTCATTCTATACTTGAACACCACCAGACAACTGAATCAAGTTCATCATCTCAAACATTTATATACCCACATTGAGTTTTAACACAAACAAAGAACTGAGTTCGTCCTTATAGTTACCCCTCTCTAGGCGTGAAAAGATACATTGTCGACTATTCAACGCAACATGACGTCAACTTTAATCTCGACAAGTAGGAATCCACCAAAAAGGCCAGTGACAAATTCCCCTCTCCAAACAACAAACAAAAAGATTATTCCGTCACACGGAAAAAAGAAAAGATCTCCGATACGGGGAATCGAACCCCGGCCTTCTCGGATCGTCAGATACCTGATGAGAGCGAGATATCCTAGCCCCTAGACCATATCGGATTTGTTCTTGTTAAGAGATCCACTATTTTGGGATATACAATGAGTAACCCTAAAAAATGGTCGCGTGTTGAACTAAGGATTTAGAGTTGGCCTTTCGCGATACACAGACTTGAAGGTTCTCGGTACATACGTCTGTCATTTTGGTAGTGTGTACTGGATACACTAGCTTCGTTATTATAGAACCAATTAGCTTTGAACATCTTCATCATGGGTTCTTCTTGTGTTCGTTCCGTCCTGAATAAGGTCTACACAACCTTCTTCCTCGTCGCCCTCCTTTCCATGATTCGTAAGTTTCCACGTATCTATCAATCATTCTAAGCTAACCTTCTCAGTGGTCGATCTTGTCCCCTTCTATCCCGCCTCTCTCTGGTCAGTCCCAGATGCTCCCCTCTCCTTCCTCTCTTCAATCCGCGTATTCTACCAAACGACGTACAACGACCCATTCTTCACACAACCTCACCCTAGCTGGTTCGATCTGTTCACGTATATTGAGTTGATTTACCAGTTTCCTGCCGCGGGATACCTTCTTTATAAGTTCTGGGGAAAGAAGGAGACGGATGGTGTCACGGAGTTACATGCTTTGGTTTTCGGACTGGGCTTTGCCTTGACTACTTTGACTTGTGTTTGGGATGTTTTATATTGGGATGATGAGCTTTATTCTTGGGCTCAGAAGGTGGAGTTTATGGGGTTGATTTATGGGCCTTTCTTTGTGTTGCCTGGTATCATGAGTGTTGACATGTTCCTTCGTCTTCACACTCGTCTTTCCAGCCCCGTTGACGCCTCCAAGAAGACCAACTAAACATACAGTCACTATATACACATGTACAGACAAAAGAAGGTTACAAATACCAGCGAGGTAACTAATGATTAATCTATCTTCATCAACTCTTTCCAATCCACCCCGAATGAACCATAAAGTCAAAGACCTTGCCTACCTTTACCCCATCTATGCAAACAGTCTCCCTAGCCTGCTTTCTCTTGAGATAACCACCGGCTTTCAGAGCCTCTCTTAGCAAGTGTTCCTTGACCATCAGGTACGACTTAGGCTGCATTCTAATAACTTCGCAGAGTTTGACCTCCTCTGGTGCCAACAGGTGGAGATCTGGCGCGGTTTCTTGTGTGAGCGTGAGTGGTTGAATCCCGGCTATAGGAACGACGTTATATTTCGCTTTGACCGGGATCACAGGGATAGCTGCGCCTGGTGGGATACCAGTAGTACTAGTACCGTTGGCAGCAAGAGCCGGTGGAGTGGGATTGTTGGAAGAATGAGTATTTTCTCCGTTTGCCGGAGGTGGAAGAGGGCCTTGTTTTTCGAGAACTTCCGGGGCAGTGGGGCCGGTACCGGNTGTTCACCAGTTCGTAAATCTCCAATTCTCATTGTACGCCATTCCTGCAGTTGAGCGATTGCCTGCCGCATGTTGAGTTCATCGATTAGACCTTGACAAAAGTTTTCGTAGTCACGATGGTTCATCAACCGCGCAAACGGCTTGGCCTTAAGTAACAGTTCCTTTTCCTCTTTTGTGCGGCGCTTCTCAAGCTTGATGTTTTCCCTATAATCAAGAAGATTGTGTTCGAAGATGACCTTCTTGCGTTGTNGGGTATGACAAGCGATGTGGTAGATCAGATGCAATCAACAGAGCAGCGCCGCTAGGTGGCTCTGGTGGTGGCTGACCTTTTGAGCGTTGAAGGCCGGCCAGACGTTCTCTGTCCATAGATCCCATAGGTGTAGCTTTTTGAATCCGAGCAGCCTTTTCAACCTCATACTGTTCACCAGTTCGTAAATCTCCAATTCTCATTGTCCGCCATTCCTGCAGTTGAGCGATTGCCTGCCGCATGTTGAGTTCATCGATTAAACCTTGACAAAAGTTTTCGTAGTCACGATGGTTCATCAACCGCGCAAACGGCTTGGCCTTGAGTAACAGTTCCTTTTCCTCTTTTGTGCGGCGCTTCTCAAGCTTGATGTTTTCCCTATAATCAAGAAGATTGTGTTCGAAGATGACCTTCTTGCGTTGTACACGCTGGGTCAGGCGACTGTTATATATGTCCATGACAGTGAGCTTGAGTTCCATTTCCGGCTCTAGCTCTCCTGTTCTCGGGTTTATTCCATCACCGGGGTCAAACTGCATGAGCTGCACTGCTTCTTCTGCTTCGTTGGCGTGTTCCGTCTCGAACTCCAAACGACCCGGCATATACCCTTGAATTTCGTGACAAGAAGGCACACTGGCTGTTGGTTTAGTTTTTGGTGCAAGTGCTGGTGCTGACTTGGCCTTCTCCCGGCGTTCCTCAATCCTTCTTTTTTTCCGTGCCTGGAATTCCTCTCTAGTAACCCGGGTGGTCATTTCGTTGTCTTGAGGACTACACCGCTCAGGTAACGGGAATCTGCTGGATTCAAGGTAGACTTTGAAGTAGTGGTCACGGACCTCATCTTTTTCTCTGTAGCCGCCGATGTGGTCGGCGACATCAGCCCAAGAACCTAATCCGTAGATTTCGCATCCCTCCAATAGCAAAAGCTCCTCATCGGCACCCCAGTCTTCGTCAAAAATAGGAAAACTGTTCTGTTCGATAACCTTGAATGGATGGGTAGCTGGCTTATGAATTGACGTAGCCTCTCCTTTGGAGAAACACTGAACGCAAAGGTCGTACTCGTTGCATGCTTCATGCGCGCATCTAATCCGGACCTATCAATACGACGTGAGGTTAGTCGGTGGATCCGGCTTAAATAATCTATGCATGAACCTACAGTAGATGTGATATCGGCACTGCACATGTCACACACATACTTGACACCACCTTCAGCTCCCCGAACAGCCGTCTTCTTGCGGATTACGCCCATGGTTACGGCGGGAACCCTAAAAGGGTCGCTATACTTTGTGTGCGGTCGAAGCTATTTAGAGCGGTGTGCGACAAGGGTTGTGCAACGTGAAAATAATGACACTATGCGGAAGGTACCAAAGCCCGAGGTAAAGTCGACGGCTTGTTCGCAACAGTAAGAAAGAGTATAAGGCTGTGAATATTGGCCGTAGGTTTGGTGGAAATTTGTGACGTGGAGTCGAGACAAACAGTTGCCGACAATCGTCTGGGGTCACTTGAATGACTTCAGTTGACGTTGGATGGCGTCAGTACAAGGCTTGCTTTATATCAGATCAATTGATATAGAGCGCTTTTGTCGAAGGAATGGGCAAATCGAAAAATTAAAGTCCAATTAAGGTCGCAAATGATGACTTGTTAATGCGCTTAATGAGAACCCAAGACAGAGATGAATTTGGAGATGATAATTGATGATTAATGGTGGTCGTTAATGGCGCTGTCCTGATGCGCTTGCCCGCTCTAAGCAAGGCACGTCGATGGCCAATTCCGGTGGACCAACCACCAACGCGACCCAGCCCAGAAACCTGTTTATCCGGTGTTTATCCAGAGATATTATTAGGGTTAACATGTGCGTCTGGGGTTATGGTTATATCATCCGACTATTGATGATGTGTGTATTATGGTATTAATGGCAGTTATATGTCTAAGTATGTACGTATCTAACAAAAGTCAAATTTTGACCTAAACCTCAACATAGAAATCACGAGCGTAAATCATCCACACAATTCCCGTAGACGCAAACATCAACGGCAATGACTGAGGGCCACCAAGCTTCATGGTCTTGAAAACACCCAGCTCCATCGCAAAGTGGCTTAAAGCGACGACATAAGTCCAAATACCAATGTCGTACATGGGTCCAAAACTCAAATGGTACGAAACATAGCACCGGACAATGCTCGTCAAGAAAGTCCACGTAGCGAAGCATCTCGCCGCAACGGGAGTAATCTGGTCCTCGGCACCAGGCGTGCTATCAGGGGCTGGCACAAGCTTGTTGACAGAATCTTCAGGGTTGAAGGTGGCAGTCGCCTTTCCAAGAGCCGCGTTCTTGACAAACTTCCCGTTGTACAGACGACGGGTGAAGTGAAGGGTCATAAAGTTTTGAGCCGAGTTACCAATGGCGATGAGAGAAAGCTGGTTGGGGTTAGAACGGGGTTATTCCGTGTGACGAACCGTTACAGTTTGTTGGGATGTGGGATTCTTACACTCAACATGTAATAAGGCAAATAGCCCTTGGCCGGGGGCAGCCATTCCGCAATGATAGATTCCATTTTGAAGTTTGTGTTTGGTGGTCGTGTGATTGAGAAGGAGAATGTCTTGGTCAGTGCCGTACAGACGGATGAACGATGACAACAGCTTGCGTTGTACCTACCGGGTCAAGGCCAATCCATCAGGGGCCACAATGGCGTGAAAGTGCGCGTGCTCATGTTCACACTGTGTTATAGTGTATATATGTACCAGACTGTCACAGTGCGTGAATAAAGACGGATTTCAGGACACAATTTGCTTTCCAGCTTCCCGCCCCTCAACAACAAAGTGCACAAATAACCCGTTCCTTAGCTAATCCGCTCCGATTGTCTGTGTGTCGAATCTATTTGAATCTTCGTCAACCCAACCTGCAGACCTGCAAGCTCTTATCCTGAGTCCACAAAGTCTGATTGCAGCACCCACGATGGATTTTGTCACCAAATTTATCCAGGACATTTCGTCCTCGGCTTCGTGCCCTCTTGTACACAACATCCTCGTTGCTCTCGGCGGTCTTCTTATTATCCGCAAGGCTTTGAACGTCCTGAGCTTTGTTGGAAATGTCTTCCTTCTGAGCGGTACCAACGTGAGTTTTATTATATCATTGATGCTACTAGTAAGGCGGTTCTAACCCTATTATCGCATTTTTAGCTCCGCAAGTACGGAAAGCCCGGAACCTGGGCCGTCGTCACCGGTGCCTCTGATGGTCTCGGTAAAGAGTTTGCTTCGCAGTTGGCTGCCAAGGGTTTCAACCTCGTTCTTGTTTCCCGCACTCAGTCGAAGCTCGAGGCTCTTTCGAACGAGCTGGAGGAGAAGTATGCTGCTAAGGGTCTTAAGACCAAGATTGTCGCCATGGATTACTCGCAAGATAAAGAGGAGGACTACAACACTCTTGCCGCCACCATTGCTGGTCTTGATATTGGTGTTTTGATCAACAACGTTGGTCAGAGCCACTCCATTCCCGTTTCTTTCCTCGAGACCGACAAGAAGGAGCTCCAGGATATTGTCACCATCAACTGCCTCGGTACTCTGAAGACCACCCAGATTGTTGCTCCCCTCATGGTTCAGCGCAAGAAGGGTCTTATCCTTACTATGGGCTCTTTCTCTGGCTGGATCCCCACTCCCTACCTTTCCACCTACGCCGGCTCCAAGGCCTTCCTCCAGCACTGGAGTGAGTCTCTTGCTGCTGAGCTCCAAGCCGATGGTGTCGATGTTCAGCTTGTTCTTTCTTACCTTGTCACCACTGCCATGAGCAAGGTTCGCCGCACCAGCGCCCTGATTCCTAACCCCAAGTCCTTCGTCAAGAGCACCCTTAGCAAGATCCACCGTGGCGGCTTCCAGCGCAACTCCAACACTATTACTCCTTGGTGGGGCCACGCTCTGATGCTTTGGGTTGTTGAGAGCACTGTAACTGTCAACAACAAGTTGGGTATTGCCTACAACCTGGCCATGCACAAGGATATCCGCAGACGTGCGCTCAAGAAGGCTGAGCGTGAGGCTAAGAAGCAGTAAAAATCAGTGTATTTAGATACTAGTCTTGTGAATACACAATAAATGATCAATTCTATCTGTAACATCCATGACATCACCTTTCAGGGTTGCACATAACCCTACCATTAGACTTGTTGCCAGGGAAATGTAGCCGTCAGCCTTGTCTAACATCGCCATATTTTAGGGAATGTCGCAGCCGCGCTTCAAGAAAGTTTAAAGTGGGCCATAGCTTTTTGAATATGAGTTCGCGAAAAACGGATGGTTTGGATACGTATGCAAGTCGCGTTACCACAGTCGATTGTTGGTTTGTCTAAACTAATCGAACACACGAGTCAGGAACACATCGTTAGCATAAATTTAGAGCTGTTTTAAAAACTTATAGCTAGTGTATGAAGCTTCTTAAAGTGAGTAAACAAAGAAACTAGAGCTCTGTACCTGAATTGAGATCGTTCTTCGGGGCACCTGGTAACCAATTGGCGTTNGCCCTGATTCCTAACCCCAAGTCCTTCGTCAAGAGTACCCTTAGCAAGATCCACCGTGGTGGCTTCCAGCGCAACTCCAACACCATTACTCCTTGGTGGGGCCACGCCCTGATGCTGTGGGTTGTTGAGAGCACTGTGACTGTCAACAACAAGTTGGGTATTGCCTACAACCTGGCCATGCACAAGGACATCCGCAGACGTGCGCTCAAGAAGGCTGAGCGTGAGGCTAAGAAGCAGTAAAAATCGGTGTATTTAGATACTAGTCTTGTGAATACACAATAAATGATCAATTCTATCTGTAACATCCATGACATCACCTTTCAGGGTTGCACATAACCCTACCATTAAACTTGTTGCCAGGGAAATGTAGCCGTCAGCCTTGTCTAACATCGCCATATTTTAGGGAATGTCGCAGCCGCGCTTCAAGAAAGTTTAAAGTGGGCCATAGCTTTTTGAATATGAGTTCGCGAAGAATGGATGGTTTGGATACGTATGCAAGTCGCGTTACCACAGTCGATTGTTGGTTTGTCTAAACTAGTCGAACACACGAGTCAGGAACACATCTTTAGCATGAATTTAGAGCTGTTTTAAAAACTTATAGCTAGTGTATGAAGCTTCTTAAAGTGAGTAAACAAAGAAACTAGAGCCTGTACCTGAATTGAGATCGTTCTTCGGGGCACCTGGTAACCAATTGGCGTTACATTTTACCCCCTGTTTGTCGCCAGAGACAGTGACTCTAGTGGGGTTAGTACCTAAAGCTGTCCACTAAATATCCGTTTTCAGACAACGTTCCAGCCTTCCCCAGCAACTTGCGACTTTTTTTCCCACGCATTTTTTTTTCGGTTGCTTCCATCAAACTGCAGGTGCAAGTCGGCGCGAAGGCTTTACCTTGAAGACTCATTTCACTATCTCCGCCATTATTCAAGCCGTCTGTCTTCGTTTTTTTGATGACATTACGGAGTCGTCTTTAATCTTGACTCGCCTTTCAGCGTCTTCCATACCGACTACGACAAAGACCACGATCACGGCTACAGTCCAGACGTCCGACGCTTCTAAGCGCGCCATTGCTCGTTCAGGTCGATCGCAGCTTTCTTAACCGCCAAGAAGCTTACCGTCATCCTTATCGCGTCCGAATCTTCCCCTCCATATTATCGTCATCGACTGTCCTCGTCATATTCGCAAAATGGCGTTCCCCTACGCGACCCCAGCACGTCCCGTCCCCGGCGCTTTTCTCTCGACGCCCGCTCTTACCGGCAAATTCCAAGCTCAGGTTCCCGACACCGTCCGGAGACGACTATTTACCGATGAGAAGCCAAAGGGTACTCTTGGTGGCGTGCAGTCTTCTAGCTCCAACAGCTTGGTTCCTGTTACCCGCGATTCTCCCGCGCCACAGAATGGCGACCAGCGCATGAGCTTCACTTCGCCTACAGGTCTTAACATAACAAGTCAAGGGCTTGTTGCGGGCACCTTGATTTCACCACCGGCGGCCGAAGAGATGTCGCCACAGGCTCGCGCAGCTTTGCAGATTAACCGGGTGCTGCAGGCGGACAAGAAGTTCACCGAGTTGGATGCGTATTGTAGACGTATGTATTGNAGACAGTGACTCTAGTGGGGTTAGTACCTAAAGCTGTCCACTAAATATCCGTTTTCAGACAACGTTCCAGCCTTCCCCAGCAACTTGCGACTTTTTTTCCCACGCATTTTTTTCTCGGTTGCTTCCATCAAACTGCAGGTGCAAGTCGGCGCGAAGGCTTTACCTTGAAGACTCATTTCACTATCTCCGCCATTTTTCAAGCCGTCTGTCTTCGTTTTTTTGATGACANGCCATTGAGTTTAACTAACGTGATAATCTTTACAGAGGGCGCTTCCTCGGACTACAACATGTCATATGTCGACTCTGCTTGGGCGCCATTCCAGAAGACACAAATGTACCCGATCCCCGAAGAGGTGTTTAACCACTACGACTCATCCAATCTTCAGACCATGATGGGTCTTTTCACCGAGATCAACCACGCGTGGGTGGTAATCGACAACGCTATCTTCTTGTGGGATTACACCCACTCCGCCCCAGAACTCATTGGTTTTGAAGACCAACCACATTCGATCCAGGCTGTAGCATTGGTGGCCCCCAAACCAGGAATCTTTGTTGCGACTATCACTCACATCCTGGTGGTGGCCACCTCCAGCGAAATGATCTTGCTCGGTGTGTCTGCTGAGACCACTGCTGCCGGCACCAAGACGGTTTCTCTGTACCAGACTAAGATGACTCGTCCGATCCGTGGTGTTGATGTGCGGTTGATTACGGGTACTGCCAGCGGGCGTATCTTCTACGGTGGTGCCAACGACACGGATATTCACGAATTGTACTACCAACAAGAAGAGAGATGGTTCTCTAACCGTTGCGGAACTATCAACCATACCAACCCTGGTTGGGCTTCTGTAGTATCTTTACAAACCAACATTTTCGGCACCAAGCAGCCTGAGCACTTGATCGACCTTACTGTGGACGATTCCCGCAACCTATTGTACTCGTTGTCTTCGCGGTCGACTATCCGGACATACCACATGGATGGGCCTAACAAGCTGTCCAAGGTGATTGAAAAGGAAAAGACGCATTGTCTGCGGGATATCACTCATATGATCAACACATCCTCTCTATTGACTGAGCGAATGAACATTGTGTCTATCAGCGCTATTTCGTCCAATGAGGCTGCCAAGCTTCACTTGATGGCACTTACCAGCACCGGTTGCCGTCTCTTCTTGTCCGCTACCAGCGCAGCTTCTTACATGATGTCGGCCAACAACAGCATGGCGCCACAAAGTATGCAGGTTCAATTCATCAAGTTCCCCCCACCAACTAAGGCTAGTCGGGTGAACAGCACCAGCATCGACACTGAGTCACGGTCACTCGAAATCAGCCGCATGGGTGTGCGTTACGCCCCTGGCTTCTTCCTCGACTTTGTCACCAAGCCAGAGAACCCCAGTGAGGACGTCTTATTCGTATCAGCGCCTGAGTCTGGTCGCATTAAGGCCATCCCTAACACGGCCCCTCTCAGATACTTTGAGCAGTGCAACTGGATGGAAATTGGTGGAAAGGTCGAGGCGGTGGGCTTGGTTAGTGACCCGTTTGCTGCGTCGTCTGAGCCGATGGGATTCGGAAACGAGTTGGCAGTTCAGTTTGACAAGCCCCACGATGAGTTTGCGGTGTTGACCAACACCGGTATTCACGTAATCAGACGGCGCAAGATGGTGGATATTTTTGCGGCTGCGATTCGTCAGGCTACCGGCGATGAGGGACTCGAGCAAGAAACTAAGAAATTCATCAAGCTTTATGGAAACGTGGAGACTATCTCGGCTGNGCGGTGGGCTTGGTTAGTGACCCGTTTGCTGCGTCATCTGAGCCGATGGGATTCGGAAACGAGTTGGCAGTTCAGTTTGACAAACCCCACGATGAGTTTGCAGTGTTGACCAATACTGGTATTCACGTGATCAGACGGCGCAAGATGGTGGATATTTTTGCGGCTGCGATTCGTCAGGCTACCGGCGATGAGGGACTCGAGCAAGAAACTAAGAAATTCATCAAGCTTTATGGAAACGTGGAGACTATCTCGGCTGCTCTTGCTGTTGCCTGTGGACAGGGCAGTGATTCTGGTCGGCCCGGGGCTCCTCGTGCGATTGATCAGGCTACTGAGGACAAGGCTCGCAAAGTGTTTGTGGACTACGGTGGTCACCCTATCATGACTGAGGCCGATGGTACACCTGGCAGTGTTGCGTCTGCAGTCCTCTCTGCTCGCCATGATGGTCTTTCGTTGTACCTGGGTAGATTGATCCGTTCCTTGTGGAAGTCTACCATTGTTTCGGTTAAGCTTTCGCCCGCTGGTATTCCCATCGTCACATCGACTGTGTCCCCAGCCAAGCTCCAGACTGTGCAGTCTAGCCTTGAGAGACTCCGCAAGTTCCTCAACGCCAACCGTACATTCATTCAGGGCCTCTCTGGTCCGTCCGATTTACAGAGAGCTTCCTCCAAGCAGGAGGAGCTTGCGCTTCAGGCGGAACACCAGGCCCTGCATGCCTTGGAGAAGCTCATGGAGAGCATTTCAGAGGGTATCTCATTTGTGCAGATGCTTTTCGATGAGCGTGTCGGAGATATCTACGCTCGTCTAGATGAGCCCACACGGGAGTCCTTGAAGCAGCTCAAGTACGACTGTCTCTTCAGTGAGACGGCTGGCAAGGATATTGCAAAGATTCTTGTCAAGGCTATTGTTAACCGCAATATTGATAATGGGTCCAACGTTGAGACTGTTGCTGATGCTCTCCGGAGACGCTGTGGTAGTTTCTGCTCTCCTGATGATGCGGTCATTTTCAAGGCGCAGGAGCAGCTCAAGCGGGCTTCTGAGCAACCAGCTAACAGCTCGGTAGCCCGGGGTCTTTTGCTGGAGTCTCTTAAACTCTTTGAGAAGGTTGCTGCTAATCTGTCACACACTAACTTGGTTGTGGCGGTGACGCAGTACACCGAAATGCGGTACTATGCTGGTGCTATCCGTTTGTGTCTTTCGGCGGCTCGTGAGAAGGACCGGGGCAATGTTGCTTTGGCTTGGGTCAACGAGGGCAAGCCTAACAATGACGCGCGGATTGACGTGTACGCAGCGAGAAAGAGATGCTACGATTTGGTGCATGAGATTCTTCTTAAGCTTGATGCCGAGAGTGGTCGCGAGCCTGAGACTATTGATGGTAGACCAACGCTGACCACTACCAAGCGCATGGAGGCTTACGATGTCGTAAATGGTGCCTCTGATGAGGTATTCCACTTTGACTTATACGAGTGGTACATTGAGCGCGGCTGGACTGATCGTCTGCTTGCCATTGATTCGCCTCATGTTGTCACGTTCCTTAAGAGCCTCGCCACCACTGATGCTCAACATGCTGAGCTTCTCTGTCGGTTCTATACGCACAGAAGCCGTTTCTTCGAGGCGGCTGAGGTGCAATTCCAGCTTGCCATGTCGGACTTTGACATTCCCATCAAGCAGCGGATTGTTCTCCTGTCCCAGGCCAAGGCCAATGTTAACGTGCCTAGTGGTGCGGTTTCCAGACAAGAAAAGCAACTGTTGGAGCACCATATTGGTGAGCAATTGGAGGTGGCACACATTCAGGATGATCTTCTCGAGAGATTAAGATCGGATAGCCGTGTGCCAACGCATCGCATGGAGGAGACTGAGTTCTTGTTAAACAGCAAGGTGTGCGATTTGACCACTGTAAGTAATGGGAGTTGTATGATATTAGTAGGGCTTTTTATTAACATTCCATGTAGCTGTTCAACGATTATGCTGATCAGGCGGGTTACTACGACCTGTGTCTCTTGATTTACCATGCTGCCGATTACCGGAACTCTAGCACAATCTTCTCTACTTGGCAATCATTGATTGCGCAAACTCATGAGGATGCCATTGTTCGGTTGAATTCTGGTGTTTCTGGTGCTCCGGCGCCATATGAGTCTGTTTCTGCACGGATCCAGGATATTGCCCACCGTACTTCTTGTGATTCCTTCATCTTCCCTATTCCCCAGCTTCTTCCTGAACTGTGTCAATACTCTGTTGTCAACGAACAGGACGCGTCGATTGGTGCTGACCCTGCTTGGCCAGTTCAGCTCTTCTCTAGCATTGGTGTCTCTCATGAGATGATTGCTAGAATTCTCGAGCACGTCTTTGACACTCAAAATTACGGGTTCACTGGTGCCACAAGAATCCGGTTGATCGAGCTCATTATCTATGTGATCGACTCTTGGGTTCGCGAGGCTAAACGGAGAGGCACAGCTGGACACAGAAGTCTGGGACCTAGTATCAAGGATCTCCTTGACAGATGTGAAGAGGAACTTCCGCCAAGTGGTATGGGAAGTAACCCAGGTGGCAATGAAGTCTCTGATATCAGACTCATGCTTCAGAGTGTGAAGAGGGAAGTTAGCATGGTTCTGGAAAGAGGACTTGGTGGTAGCATGATGGGGAGTTTGAGATTTTAGAGGCTAGAGTCCAGAGGTTAGAGGCTTCAGCCTAGAAGTTAGAAGGTTATGAGAAGAAAAGAGGATGTACAATAATGGAGTGGGTCGTGATGAAGTCTTATTTTGGATAGTTTTGTTTGTTTTTNAACTTCCGCCAAGTGGTATGGGAAGTAACCCAGGTGGCAATGAAGTCTCTGATATCAGACTTATGCTTCAGAGCGTGAAGAGGGAAGTTAGCATGGTTCTGGAAAGAGGACTTGGTGGTAGCATGATGGGGAGTTTGAGATTTTAGAGGCTAGAGCCTAGGGGTTAGAGGCTTCAGCTTAGAAGTTAGAAGGTTATGAGAAGAAAAGAGGATGTACAATAATGGAGTGGGTCGTGATGAAGTCTTATTTTGGATAGTTTTGTTTGTTTTTTCTTCTTTCAAGATTGTTGGCGTTGGTATATTTATTTGTTTTTGTGTACTTTGGCGGTACCTTTTTTCATGTGAAATGTTAGAATGATGTCATTTTCTGTGAGAATCTGATCTGATTGTAGGAAGCATCTTGAGCTATTGATAGTGGGGTTCAGGAATGTTCTAGTGGATGTGTTAGGCTTGTATCTGTTGTATCTGCTGTATGTTCATATAAAGGCAGTTTCAATTCAAGGCTTGTATTATGTCCATTTTGTATCTACATTGATTCATCAAGAAATCTTCAAAATGTCTTCAATTACAATTGGTTCATTGAAATACATTACTCCTTCTACCCTTTCGCAGCTCATCCTTAATGCTGGGTCAGGCCCTCGTCCTTTTGCTATAGTTGATGTTCGAGATTCTGGTGAGTCTTATCTAGTCCTCTTTCCCCTATATTTTCTCTACCGAGCATTGAGTACTAACCGTTCAGACCATGTCGGTGGACATATCAACGGAAGTCTTCATACGCCATCAACTACCCTTCCTGCGTACTTGCCAACTTTACTTCGTCAGACAGAAGGCTTTGACAAGGTGATTTTCCATTGTATGTTATCGCAAGANTCTGGTGAGTCTTATCTAGTCCTCTTTCCCCTATATTTTCTCTACTGAGCATTGAGTACTAACGGTTCAGACCATGTCGGTGGACATATCAACGGAAGTCTTCATACGCCATCAACTACCCTTCCTGCGTACTTGCCAACTTTACTTCGTCAGACAGAAGGCTTTGACAAGGTGATTTTCCATTGTATGTTATCGCAAGAACGGGGACCTTCTGCGGCGTTGAAATTCGCTAGGGAGTTGGAACGGACGGGTCGGGCGCAGGAGGTTTTGGTTCTAGAAGGGGGGTTCAGTACGTGGGCTTCTCTGTATGGTAAAGATGATAAGTTGACGACGGGCTTCGTTGAGGACTTTTATCGGTAGATACATAGATAGGGGGCAGAAACTTGTTTAAGACTATCGTGACGCATGTCGGTTACAGGCGATTTGGGGGTTCAGCTGGCGTATGNGAAGGCTTTGACAAGGTGATTTTCCATTGTATGTTGTCGCAAGAACGGGGACCTTCTGCGGCGTTGAAATTCGCTAGGGAGTTGGAACGGACTGGTCGGGCACAGGAGGTTTTGGTTCTAGAAGGGGGGTTCAGTACGTGGGCTTCTCTGTATGGTAAAGACGATAAGTTGACGACGGGCTTCGTTGAGGACTTTTATCGGTAGATACATAGATAGGGGGCAGAAACTTGTTTAAGACTATCGTGACGCATGTCGGTTACAGGCGATTTGGGGGTTCAGCTGGCGTATGCAGGATGATAGGATAGGTAAGCACCCTGGTTAGATTTGGGGTCTGTTTTTGGTATTCAACCGTATCAATTGTATATAAAGCTGTAGTTTCCCGCTGATCTGGTGTTTTACAAGTGGGTGCGTCTTGTTTTTCATCGCACGTAATAGCCTATTTTGCAGTATATTTGCAGTTATTGGTCTCACAAGTTCCTATCCGTTTTGAGGCTGTCTTTGTTTTAGAACCATCATCATTGTATTTCGTGTATATAAGCCTAACAAAATGACTTCTTTGTTATCATCTACTACGTTTTTGCGCCCGTCGCTTTCATTATCGAGGGGGTTATCAAAGACGTTGCAACGGAATTCTTCTATTCAGGCCCAACCAGTTATCAATAATCCCCACCTGACTCCATCAGAATCCATAAATTCATCAAGTCGTCCTAGCCAATCAACGCTACGGAAATCCTCCACACCAATCCAAATCCATCTTGCTCATCAACGACCAGCTATTGTCAAGCGCCAAAGTATTGGGAAAATGACGGCCACTTCATATGCGGATATTACACATTTAGGGACTGTCCCTACGCCGACGGTAGAGGGCGATTGGAGTGTAGATAAGGCGGTGGAGAAGAGTTTTGGTGGAGATAACCCGGTGGAAGGGTCGGGGAGTCCGGTGCCGTTTATTCAGGTTTTGGAGAGGTTGAAGACGACGAAGAGAGAAGGATGGAGAAGGTTCGGGATTGACTAGTAAGTTTTGAGAAAGATACAGATACCTTTGAGAAATGAGTTCTAACAGAGAATAGCTGCGAGTCTATTAGTGATCACATGTACCGGATGGCTCTTATGGCCATGGTTCTACCGGCTGCCGTGGCTGCTAGAGTAAACGTTGATCGGTGTATCAAGATGGCATTAATCCATGACATGGCCGAACTTCTAGTCGGTGACATCACACCAATCGATGGAGTGCCTAAGCCCGAGAAATCCCGTCGAGAAGCAACTACAATGGACTATCTCACAAAGACTCTTCTCGGCCGGTTCGAAGGCGGTATTGCTGGACAACAAATCCGGGAAATTTGGCAGGAATATGAAGATTCGGTGACGGCAGAAAGTATTGTTGTTCATGATCTGGATAAGTTGGAGTTACTTAGACAGATGGTGGATTATGAGAAGAGAGCGGGGGCCAGACTGGATCTTAGTGAGTTTGCTTATGTTCATAAGAGGATTGTTACGGAGGAAATTAGAGTTATGGCTATGGAAGTTCTGGAAGAGAAGACGGCGTTTTGGGGAAAGAATGGTTATCAGGTTGTTGATGGCGTCGTCAAAGATTGTCATGTTATGGGGTCGAATGGGTCGAGTCCCAAGAAGTAATCAATCATGGATGCGACGGGACGGGGTAATAGAGATATGCTTATTTTGACCATGTTTGTTCCAAATACCCGAGTTGATCACGTGACATCCAGTCAGTTTGTTCATGTATGCAGTCCAAATGCATGACAAGTAACGCGTATGTCCCTTCTTTCGTCTCCTTTCACGATGATAAATTACCATTTCTAGCAACTTTACCCGTATTTTGTAAGTCAAGACTAACCAACCAACCCTTTAAGAGACTTATCAATCCAATAGGAAACTCTCTTCTCCTGCATACCCGCGCCAGCCAGCCACATGCCCTGCCGGGAACCCCTGACGTTTCTGGAGAAACGAACGCTGGTCAGACCATGTGGACTTGGCCGCGAAAGTCAATATGGCTGTAGAGTCGAGAGGTCGGTGTGATGAGGCATATAGAAGGAGAAGGAGAAAGGATACAAAGAAAACGTAGAAGAAGGGTGATTCTGATTTTGATCCTATAGTGACGACGCGATATCACGATTTTGTACGTTTGAAGAAGATGGATTTCCCGTTATATACTGAGCCGCAACAAACACGGGAACGACCCACTTTACACATTCCACCGCCCCCAGCATATCTACGCCATTATAATCGCCACGTACCGGCGACTTCGACGGGGTTATCAGTTAAACGGAAGAGAACTGCGACTGTTACTACGAGGGAACAACCGACGCCATGGTCACCGACTGAGGATTCTCGATATATACTTGCTAGTCATGAGAGACGTACCAACTTATCACAACCCGAAATCTCATTTGAAGCGCCCTCGGGGATTCTGACGACGGAGGATGTTGACTTTCGGAGGTCTTTGGGGGATATACAGAGGGGGTTCCCGACACTTAGTCGGGTGGAAAATTCGAAACCGTGGGGGTTGACTCCGTTGTTCTCGGTGTTGGGGGGCGCTATTGGGAGGGTGTGGGAGTTTTGTACGGCGGGAGTCCCGTTTGAGGGGTTTACTGCTGGTGGAGGGATTGGATATACACTTGGTGGTGATGTCAAGAGTGTTCCGAGGATACCGGGAGGGTTCCCTGGGTTGGACTATGGATGGGGAGATGATGAGTCGAAGACCTTTGAAGAGGGAAGTGGGAGACCGGCGGCGAAGAGGAGGTTGATTAGTCATTCGGGAACGGAGTTGGCTAAGAATTGGGTGGTGGTGGATGAGTTACCGGCTAGGGAACAAGAGGTATCATCGATGCAGAACTCGGCATTTACGAACCGGAAGGTAAGTATCCCCGTTTCTAGAATGAACAGGGCGACTTCCCCGAGGAAACGTACAACGGCTAGTATCCCATCTATGAGACTGCCTAGTCCGCAGAAGAATAGTAGGGTATCTTTGGGGGGTCCGATGAATGGGAGGAAGCAGAGATTGTCGATTGGTGGGAAGGGCTTACTTGATGGGGATGTCAGGTCGGGACGAAGGGATAGTTTGTCGTCTTCTAGAGATCCGTTTTCACCGCCTAGAGGGAGAAGAGGGACTCTTGGAAGTTTGGATTTCCCATTGTCATCACATAATGTGGGAGCGTCAAGGGCAAGTCTTGGAAGTGGAAGATCTTCCCTTGGAATGGAAGCCACGATTCCTAATGCTAGGCCAAGATCGATTCTAGATGACCCTACAACACGACAACTTGCGGCGAAGAAACTTAAAGAAGCTAGAGATGCGGATATGAGAATGAGTGGGATGAATGACCAGCTTATGACGTTACTACGGGAAGCTAGAGAAGCTCTTGGGACGAAAGTTGAAGTTGAAGTTGACGGAGATGGAGAAGGTGAAGGGGGGTGGGAAGATGAGTTTTGATTTTTTATGGACTTATGAGTATTATGATTTGATTTGATTGATTTTTATAATGATGAGAATTCACTCCCGTTTATGCGCGATATCCTGTGACGGTTAAAGTTAACACCAGACGAACCATAGCAAATTTCAACTGCGCCAACTACGTATCATTGTTTCCTATTCCCTCGACATGAGACGATCAGCCGAAATTACCTCGTCCCATGTATTTCATCCTATTTTACTTTTCACATGTTCTATTGCCTCAGATTACGTTGCTTCGTTGGTTCATGATACTTGAAAACCCCGCATCACCAGATAGGACAGTCCTCAATATAACCCTAGACACAACCCTAATTAAACATTCCCCACCACCATGTTCCGTTCCGTTCCGCTGTCATTATCGAATTCACATGCGTAGATCCTAACCACCTTTGAACAAGTTTTGCAGACATCANTATTGCCTCAGATTACGTTGCTTCGTTGGTTCATGATACTTGAAAACCCCGCATCACCAGATAGGATAGTCCTCAATATAACCCTAGACGCAACCCTAATCATACATTCCCCACCACCATGTTCCGTTCCGTTCCGCTGTCATTATCGAATTCACATGCGTAGATCCTAACCACCTTTGAACAAGTTTTGCAGACATCATTTTTTTCCGGCTGTTGAATGCATGAAATAGAATATTCCGCAGTATACTATAGATTTAGTATCGGGACAATATAGCCCCTCGTTTCTTACTTGCATGGAAACGTGAATAAAGACAATAGACGTAGCATAAAACGACGATCCCCCTTGCGGGGCCATCCAATGGATCGTGGATGCGTGTGTGGGTAGGTGGAAAAANATGCGTAGATCCTAACCACCTTTGAACAAGTTTTGTAGACATCATTTTTTCCGGCTGTTGAATGCATGAAATAGAATATTCCGCAGTATACTATAGATTTAGTATCGGGAGAATATAGCCCCTCGTTTCTTACTTGCATGGAAACGTGAATAAAGACAATAGACGTAGCATAAAACGACGATCCCCCTTGCGGGGCCATCCAATGGATCGTGGATGCGTGTGTGGGTAGGTGGAAAAATGTAAAACGAAACTTGCCTAGGAAGAAAGAGGCCCTGTTGTCTCGAAACCTAAACGAGCCAGGACCTACATTGGTATTGTTACGAAGTGGCGAATTTGCTCGGTTATATATGTGTGTGTGTGTGGATGTTGGCTGCTACTTCTTATCTGTCCTTCCTACAGAAATCATCTAGCCACATTTCATTGGAACAGACCGATTTCTTCCCTTTTTTACCGACGAAAAGGTCGCTTGAATAGACGGCTTGTTAGACTACGAGTTGAAGTCTCCAGAAATCAATCGACCCCTGGCTTCAGTGTGTTACCTTCCTCAGAACCTTACAAGGCAGGTTCTTCACGTGAGGATTCCCCTGTCCTACGTCAACTTGCGACGTCCATCTTGAGTCTTGTCAAGCCTGTGCGGAGAATAATCATACACCCTTATTCATCCTGTTTATATGTACTCGATATTCGTCAATTATCTACCCCCGTGTCATTCTTAGTGGGGTCATATTGTTCGCAATCAGAATTTCCCGTTATCCCCTCAATCATCTGAAGACGACTTCTTGTCCTTCCTTATTTCTTTCTACTACTCCCGACGACTCGGCCACACCCCCCGTCGAACGCCACCAAGCGTAGATCCTTTGAGACGCCGTCGTCTTGCCGTTTGAGGTAGTAAATTGGCTTGCTTGGTGCGCCTGGTGCGCAGGAAGCTTGACGGTGGGTTGTTTATTTTACCGTTTTAGAACCTGGCGGTATTTTCTTCGTTTCTGGATACCGAGGTGGTTCGTCACTTTCAGCTCCGGGAGATTTCCCTTAACAAGGGCACGGCCGATTAGAGAAGACTGTTGGCTAGGGGGGCTATATATATATCGGGCCAACCCTCCTTATTCTTTGCACTTTCTAGTTGAGACCCCGCGGCCTATTTGCCCCCACCATAAGTCATTATGGATATCTCGGACTTGATGGATGGCGTTGAATACGCTCCGGATACATCGACACTATCCGCCGATCCCTATGACAGCTACCGTCAACAACAGGAACTCTACAGTTCCTACGCCGAAGCCGCCCCACCTGTTCGTCCCGCTTTCAAAAAGATGGAACGATTCCCAGAACGATATGGTCTCAAAGCGAATCGAAATCGTGACCGCGCTTCACATCTTGCATCAGACTATTTCAGAGAAAATGTCAAGAGGGTTAGACAGCGGAATCAGAGGTTTGTATGACTTGACGACCGGTCAGGCACCATGCTGACGCCATTAGATACGCCACGTTGGATGAAACGCTTTCGCAGGCGCCAACGGAGGGTCATGCGGATCATCTTTGGGCTCAATCGGGCACTCAAGAAGGTCGCTATCTACGCTTTTTGAGGACTCGGGATGGTCCTAATAATTATAAGACGTTGAGGATTATCGGACGTGGTGGGTACGGTGAGGTCCGGTTGGTCCAGAGAGAGTATCCGCCACCTCCGGAGGGAGCTACCCCGCAAGTGTTTGCGATGAAGACTTTGCTTAAGCGGGAAATGGTGAATAAGAATCAACTTGCTTATGTCAGAGCAGAGAGAGATATCCTGGCTGAGGCGGATTCTCCATGGTTGGTTAAGTTGTATACAACCTTTCAGGATAGCAAGTTGTTATATTTGCTATTGGAATATGTCCCCGGTGGTGATCTTATGGGTTTATTAATCCAGTATGAATTTTTCACCGAGGACGTCACCCGTTTCTACATTGCAGAAATGGTCCTTGCTATTGGGGCGGTTCATAAACTAGGCTTCATTCACAGGTTCGTTTTATCTATTCTCCCCATGTCTCTCAAGCTAACATCCACCAGAGATATCAAACCAGATAATGTCCTAATCGACGCAGAAGGACACATCAAATTGACAGATTTCGGTCTCTCCACGGGCTTTCAATCAACCCACGATAAATCCTACTACGCCCATCTAATGGCCCAAGACCAAGCGATTCTCAAAAAGCGAGATCGCGAATCCGTTAACCTCGATACCATCTCTCTAACCGTGTCCAATCGTAATCAAATCAACGGGTGGCGTCGGTCCCGGAGAGCCTTGGCTTATTCAGCTGTGGGAACACCGGATTATGTTGCGCCTGAGTTACTTGAGGGCAGAGGATATAGTTTTGAGTGCGACTGGTGGAGTATGGGTGCTATTCTGTTTGAGTGTTTGGTGGGCTGGGCGCCGTTTTGTAGTGAGAGCCAAATGGACACTTATCGCAAGGTGGTGAATTGGCAGGAGTATTTACATTTTCCGCAGGATTTACAGTTAAGTCCGGCAGCGGAGGATTTGGTAGTTCGGTAGGTTCCGTTTCACCCCTTTCTATAGCCATCACACTAACACTAACACTAAACAGTCTCATGTGTCGCGCCAACGAGCGACTTGGTCATGGTGGACCTGAAGAGGTACAAGCCCATCCATTCTTCGCCGGCTTGGCATTCTCCCAGCTACGCAACTTCCGCGCTCCTATGATTCCTACGCTTAAGTCCCCGCTGGATACAAGTTACTTCCCAGACGACATTGACCAGACTACACGGATGGTACCAGGAAATGAAGTTGCGACGGAGGACATGGCGGAGTTGAGTTTGCCGTTTATCGGGTACACTTTTAGGAGATATGAGACAACTTGGGGGTGAGAATTGAAGATATATGGACGTAATGTTGGGTAGGTGGTTCGATTTCCTAGTTTTCTCTGTAGATTGTTTTGATTTTCTTTGATTTTGTTGTTTTACATAAATTCTAATTTGCTTTTTTTTGGTCAATGATGTCATTGTTAACCCTGTTGAACCCTTATGACGATTGTGCGACTATTGTACTACGGTTATTGAAGATGTCGCGTTAAATCCTACAGCCTTGTTCACAGCCTCGCGAATTATTATCGTCATTGTCGTTACTGAAGACATACATGGTTACTTTTCACTTTTAGTACTTGTTTTACGTCTATTTCTTCTTAATCAATGCATCATTGTTAATAACCCGACGAACCGCATTAATCTCGACAATGTCTATCCTTCCATATATACCCACGCCCAACACACCGGCCCACGAAATCACCGAACTCGAAAATTTCCAAGTTTTCCGCTCCGACGGCATTGAAACTGCCCCTCCAACATCCACTACAACCACCGGTTCTCGCAAAGCCCCCATCTCTCGTCTCGATGAATTCGATCCACGATTCTGCGACTGGCGTGTAAAGCTTGGAGCCCTTCTCAAGCAGGAACTTTCACCAACACCACATGAGGGGTCTCCATGGCTAATGCAATTTCCGAAGGGATACTGGCTTTATGAGAAGGGGAAGGCTACTGTAGTGGTGGGATATCCTGTCAAGGGGAGGGTGTATAAGACACCGCAGGAGTTTGCGTTGCATATTTTGTGGTTGTTGAGTGATTCGAGTGATCGGAGGGACTGTACATGTATGTTTTGCAGTGTGTTGCCGGATCAGGTGAAGAGTGTTGTGGCTCCGGCGGGTTCGGCGGCCCAGACTACGGCGGTTATGGCACCGGTGAATACGGCGGTTGTTGGGGCGGTGACTACGGCGAATAATGCTGTTTCCACGCCACCGGATGCTACTAGTGGGAAAATCTCTACAATTAAGGCTCGCAAGTCGAATAAGCCATCACCAGCAGCTACGGCCATGCCTCGGGTTTATAACACATCTATCATACCTGTTAATCCTCCTCTTTTCCGGACTGGTGAATTAGTCTGGTATTCTCATGAATCTTCATGGCGTCTTGGCTTGATTACTCAGTCGGAAGTATCGTGGCATAGAATCGCGCCGATTGGACATACATCATCTCCTCATCCTCAGATTAACAAGGCACCTGGACATATACGACCATTCTTGGCTTTTAGTGTACCCGCTGTGTCTGCTGCGTCTCTTAAGGGGTTGACCTATGACGAGGTACCTTGGGCGGAAAAGTTGGGGCCATTGTTGAAGGCGGGTCAGTTAGATGCCGTGGAGAGTCTATTGTTGGATGCTAGTAAGTTGGCTGCGCTGAAAATCAATCGCAGCTTCAGCTTCTTCAACAGAGTTGGAAGTAATAATGGAACTACCAGCTATCGGGGGATTTTCTTGGGAGCTGAGAGGCTTCAGGTGGATGATGTTTTGAGGATTACCCAGCCGGTGGTGAATCCTCCAGGGACACCGGTGGATGTCATGTCGTTGAATCATTTCTGGTTGAAGGGCATTTATACCATGGAGGCTAGTCCGGGGACCTTATTCTTTCACGGGTCAGTTATCAGACTTATGCCCGCCAACTCCAAAACGACTCCACCAACAAATTTCCTCCCGGTGGAGATTCATCCGCAGGTGCTCTTAGACGAAGCTGTCTTTCGGAATTCATCATCATCGGCGGCTACATGGAAATGGAAATGGGCAATTGTCGAAGAAAATACATGGCGTAAGGAACCTGATATTAAAGGCCGATTCTATGCCATGCCAAAGTTAGGACCGATATTGATGCCAGCACAAATGAAGGGACCGCGGGATAAGATTTCTCCGGCGTTGAATGGTCGGGTGGACGCAGTGCTTGCGGGCAAGAACTTTGGAGGAACTAGTACCAGGTTTAATACGGTGGTAAATATGATTCCTATTGGGACTGGGCCGGTTTTTAAGTGGGATGAGAAGGATGTTCAGTTTGAGAATGATGTCTAGACTAGTTAGTTGTGTAACGAGGATTAAGACTANTTAGGACCGATATTGATGCCAGCACAAATGAAGGGGCCGCGGGATAAGATTTCTCCGGCGTTGAATGGTCGAGTGGACGCAGTGCTTGCGGGGAAGAACTTTGGAGGAACTAGTACCAGGTTTAATACGGTGGTAAATATGATTCCTATTGGGACTGGGCCAGTTTTTAAGTGGGATGAGAAGGATGTTCAGTTTGAGAATGATGTCTAGACTAGTTAGTTGTGTAACGAGGATTAAGACTAAGACATGGACTAGAGAATACAAAAGGAAGAAAGAATGGACACAAGAAAAGAACACAATAGATAAACAATCTGCAGTCATAATGCAAAACAAAGTAAACAAAACAAACAAAACAAGTCGTCAGACCCCAATATCTACTCCACCTTGACCATTGCCAACTTGGCTTCAACCTGGGCCACGAGATCCTCATCTGGTTCAGGCGTAACCTTTTGTGGCTTGAGTCTAAGACACTGGGTACATTTCTCATGGGAGCATTTCTCACACGGAGTACCATCTGGGATTCCGGCGGGGAAATGCTTTTTGCAGGAGTGGCATGCGTGAACTGGGATGGAGGATGGTCCGAATACATCTCCGGGGTAGCCGAAGGGGTATTTATCTTTCTTGGCACTGTTGAATGTGTTAGTGGTTGAGTTTTATGGGGGAATCATACATTGTAAGAACTTACGGATCGCGTGGACAATCGGTGCAACGAACGTGTTGGCAGTTGGCACATTGTCTTGAGGCACCGACGAAGAGAGTGTTACATTCATGACAATGTCTCCGGACTCTCTGTCTTGGTTTTCTATAGACGAGGTCTGGCTTTCCGGCAACTTTGTTAGGTTTCCGAAGAACAAGTCTCTCTTCCTTATCACCTGCTCTCCAATCAACAGCAATAACCATTCCTTCATCTCTCTTCCGCTCCTCAAGAATCTCCTTGACACGTAATCTCGAAGCTTCCCTCTCAGCATCCGTCCGCTTCGAAGGGTACCGACTACATTCATCACATCTAACATGTTGACACTGAAGACATTCCTTTCCAGAACCAAAGGTAGCGTCACAGAGATGACAGGTCCGACGAACGCGCATGCGAATGGGCTTTTCCATGCGCAAGGCGGTTCCAGGGGTGTTGTACCATTCGGGCGCTTTAAGTTCAAGACCAAACTTCTCGGAAAGGAAGGCGGCGCGTTCGGCGAAGAGAGCGGTTCGGTCAATGTGGGTTATCGGAGGTGAAGCGGGAGTTTGTGGAGTTACAGAGGTGGCGGTTGGTTTTGTAGTTGCTGGGGCTTTAGGAGTTGAAGGGGGGATAGGAACTGATGTTGAAGGTTCAACGGATCTGGTGATAGTTTGTTAGTTTCGTCATGTCCCGTCCGTGTAAGTGGTGGTGGGTGGGGAAGGAACTTACGGGGTGGAAGTAGGTACGGTGGTCTTTCCCTTCTTGGTTTTGGTACGACGAAGGGCGGCGCGAACACGATCGATGACCTTTCCGAAGCCTCTTGAACCGTCTGATGAAGTATTTCCGCCGCCCAGCGACGTGGATGATTCTGTTGGTTTAGACATGTTGAGTGTCGTTTTTTATGTGTATGAATATGAGTGTAAGTTTGGTTGAAGTTGAGTTGAATCTTTGGTGGTGATGGTGATGGTTGTTGTTGAACTCTTGGTGATAGTTGTACTTAGGATGGGATTCCCTTGTAAGGGAAATACATTCGTTGAACTCCAAAGATCTATAAAACAGAAGACAAAAACAAAAACACAAAGCCACAACAAGGAACAAAAAAAACAGTCAAATCGAGCGACTAACGGTGTTTAAAAAGTCATGCCACGGAAGAACAAAAACATAAGAAAAGTGCACAACCATTCTTTTGTATGGCGTCTGGTAATATGGATTATTGTATGGTAATAGACATNTCCAAAGATCTATAAAACAGAAGACAAAAACAAAACACAAAGCCACAACAAGGAACAAAAAAACCAGTCAAATCGAGCGACTAACGGTGTTTAAAAAGTCATGCCACGGAAGAACAAAAACATAAGAAAAGTGCACAACCATTCTTTTGTATGGCGTCTGGTAATATGGATTATTGTATGGTAATAGACATGCACCACACCACTTGGATGGGAAAAAAAAACCAACACTCGGACCTCTTTTTTTGATTCCTCTTGGGAGGGGGTCCCTTGTGGTGGACAAACGAACAATGAAGGAGGAAAGAGGACTTCCTGCCTGACAGGGTTTTGTGATTCGGCGTTGAATGGCGGCGGCATGGGTGGTGAGAACGGGGTCGTTGTTGTTACTAGGTTTGCGTGGACGTTTTATAGGGCATTGATGTATTGGGAGATATTGTATACTGCGATGATGATGGGCTTTGATTTGATAGACGATGGGTGTATAGGACGGGGTTACATGGTATGAAGTTGTTAAGTCCGTAAGAGATCAGATTAACTATCAAGTATCTTGATATCCACGGAACTTATGGATGTATGTATGTACCAAATGGCTCTATTGTCAGAAAACCCCTCGACTGCAGTACCGACAATACACATGCAATCCTACCCGTCTAACCGCGCTCCAAAAAAACGCCCACTTCCGTTGTCAATTCGGCCAACAAGTATGTTTTCAAGGTAGTATTTGAATCCCAAGTGAGGTTAGTAAGCTCTAGAATGAAGTCTGAAAAGAACCGGTCGGTTTGATAGGTTCCAAGTGAGTTTCCCGGTGGTTTGGTGGGTTGATTTGGTTAGGTTGACGCCACACCTTGTCAGAGACATTCTTCAAGACAAGACATGTTGTTCTTGTTTTACTGGACTTTACCAAGTGCCGTCATCACATCAACATCGTGGCCTGTGATCCCTTCTTATAACCCTGTTCGTTTGGAGCCATATGGTCAGGTCAGTTAGTCTAACGTGTTTACATCCGCGATTCCCGTGACGTCCGTCCAATCTTGTACATTGATTGACTCCCATGTTTCTTGTTTAAGAGCAACAAAAAACTCACCCGTCCCTAGACATCCCGGACTAGTTACCAGGGAATAATCTACAATTCAAGGTTCAATAACCAACATAACGCACGAATTCTCTAAAGAAAAATGTACGTACGTACCCACATGTCATTATCCAGTATCCCGGGTCAAGGAGTCCATCAAGTCAGATTGTTTTTGATGTTTTGGTGGAATCAAGTTATCGCAAAGTGAGCCGATATGCGTTTCAAAAACGCACTGCTTATTTGGATGTATGGACCAAACATTGTCTTTTCTTGGCACTGGTAAGAAACGTTAGACACAAGGTGATCAAGGCATAGACTGTGATTCCATTCAAGTCAATACGATAAAGAGTAAACCCTTTCTTGTAATGGTAGGGTTCCTTTCAAAGCTTACAAACTTACCACCTACAAGACCCGACAGTTTGTTTTCACATTACACATAAAGCCTCATACATGGTCTCCTATATTCTGCAGTGTCTCTGCATACATCCATCACACATGTACTCAACGCCACATTGCCAACACCGACAGACCGGGTCTTTCAAAGACACATTTGTTTCCCAAAGGAAGAGGGAACAAAAGTCTTCCGTCTGGGGGGGGCCATTCATTTCTTAGTGTATCAGTTGATGGTAGTATGTCGCTCGCTCGGAGGTTCTACTTGCATAATAGGAACGAAGGATGTGGAATGCGTGTGGTTCCGGAGATCCATGATTCTGGAGACCGAGGTGGGAGACAAGAAAACGAATGCACGGGATTTATAGGTCNTTGCCAACACCGACAGACCGGGTCTTTCAAAGACATATTTGTTTCCCAAAGGAAGAGGGAACAAAAGTCTTCTGTCTGGGGGGGCCATTCATTTCTTAGTGTATCAGTTGATGGTAGTATGTCGCTCGCTCGCTCGGAGGTTCTACTTGCATAATAGGAACGAAGGATGTGGAATGCGTGTGGTTCCGGAGATCCATGATTCTGGAGACCGAGGTGGGAGACAAGAAAACGAATGCACGGGATTTATAGGTCCCAAGAGGATGGTAGATTTGGATTTGTCACAGTTTGTACTTTTATATGTAGATATGTACAGGATACAGTAACAAAACATACGACTAACGCCACAAAAACCGTCATTGTATGTATATCCCAATCCAGCAACTTCATCATAATCTTCTCTTTTCAAGTCTCCTCAAATCAAAAAACACGTATAGTTCTCGGAAACTAACCAATCAGCAATTCTCCTCATCATCTGTCAAACTTCAAGCCTAGTCAAGTCAAGCCAAGCCAAGCCAAGCCAAGTAACAAAAAGACAAAAGAACAAAGCTAAACCTGGAACTCTCCGTAGTCTTGTCCCGTCATCAATCCTAAAGAATCCTCTACATCTGACACTTCAAAATCACCAAAGTCCCTTTTGTTCTTCTTCTTCTTCTTAACCCAAACACCAACAAAAAAGAGAACCCAAAAAAACGCACATACNTCAAGCCTAGTCAAGTCAAGCCAAGCCAAGCCAAGTAACAAAGACAAAAGAACAAAGCTAAACCTGGAACTCTCCGTAGTCTTGTCCCGTCGTCAATCCTAAAGAATCCTCTACATCTGACACTTCAAAATCACCAAAGTCCCTTTTGTTCTTCTTCTTCTTCTTAACCCAAACACCAACAAAAAAGAGAACCCAAAAAAACGCACATACACCGAGACCGAAAGGAACAACTTCCTATCTGGGGAAGTATAACCCTTACCGAATGTCATGCATGAATAAATTGAAAGAGAAGACCAGGGTTTATGGGGATCAATTTTCTGGGACGACGGACCGGACGGGAAGAATATGTTTTCTTTTTTGGGTCATTTTTTGTGTGGTACATACATACGTATGTAGATGCGGGCCGGTTTTGTTGGTTCGTTAGTGACGAGGTTTACGGGATAACCCGTTTTGGGAATACGTTGTTTGATTGTTTGATTGAGAGTTCATACATGCACATATAACGTTCCAGCTCTGACTTGACAACTCTACATCACCAATTATAAACTCAAGTATATCATCAAGAACAAACCAAAAGAAATCCCTTAATCGGAGTCTCGCGTTTTCACTTCGCCAAGTCAATGTACATATATAAAGCACATACCCTTCTCTATTCGGTCGTATTTGCCTTTTTAGTAGTGGCTCGTGTGGGCTGTGTTTATAGGTCGGGACCGAAAGTTACGGCCGTATGAGGTTGTATGTATGTTGTAAACTGTTTTGGGAAGTTTGCTTGGTGATGGCTTGTTTTATTGAAGTTGTTTTATCAAGTCTTGTTTTTGACGGACTATCTTGGGTGTACATACTTAACGTGAATCTATAGACATCTATATGTACATACTTACACACACCATCACTACAAAAATTCCTCTCCACTGACCCACAAACTTGCAGAAACCCCCATGTCCCCCGAAATCCTATATATCAATCAGGGCGGAATCATCGCCTGCATACTTTCTTACAGCCCATATCCTATCATCACGTTTTCGCCTAACTGCTCTCTCTCCATCCTTCCCCGGATTCCGAACATGTCCGTCTAGGAATTTGCCTGTTTCTTTTCTTAAATCTCAATATCCATTAGGATTGATCAAGTCTATTAGTTCCGTCTTACATCTTATCCATAACCCTAACACCCACCATCAAACCCTAGATTTCCCCTTCCCCTTTCCATGGGACAATGTCGGCCATTCTTCTTCATTGTTCGCTTCATTGTTCGCTTGACACTTCACTGACCTCTCATTTCTCCACCAACCGTAATCTTCCTNTGGGAAGTTTGCTTGGTGATGGCTTGTTTTATTGATGGTGTTTTGTCAAGTCTTTTTTTGGACGGACTATCTTGGGTGTACATATATACCTAACGTGAATCTATAGACATCTATATGTACTTACACACACCATCACTACAAAAATTCCTCTCCACTGACCCACAAACTTGCAGAAACCCCCATGTCCCCCGAAATCCTATATATCAATCAGGGCGGAATCATCGCCTCCATACTTTCTTACAGCCCATATCCTATCATCACGTTTTCGCCTAACTGCTCTCACTCCATCCTTCCCCGGATTCCGAACATGTCCGTCTAGGAATTTGCCTGTTTCTTTTCTTAAATCTCAATATCCATCAGGATTGATCAAGTCTATTAGTTCCGTCTTACATCTTATCCATAACCCTAACATCCAACATCAAACCCTAGATTTCCCCTTCCCCTTTCCATGGGACAATGTCGGCCATTCTTCTTCATTGTTCGCTTCATTGTTCGCTTGACACTTCACTGACCTCTCATTTCTCCACCAACCGTAATCTTCCTCATCGTACCATTCGCAAGTTTCCTCGTCGCCAAACCTGTCACTTTTCATCACCGTAGATCCGCCTGAAGAACCATGTACCCCACTTCCGGACCCCAAATCCGCCATTCCGGCTTCCACTAAACTCTCCTCCAAGGCTCGTCTCATTTCCTCCTCAAATAGGAAATCTTCCTTTGTCTGGGCATCATCTGTTTGTACGCCTTTGGTAGACTTTGCGAAATCTAACAATGACACTTCGTTTGTCTCGGTAGCTAGCCGTTCTGTATCTTCCCGTTCAAGTTCTTCACGTACTCTTTCGTCACTAAGCCTCGATCGAACCATTTCCCGGAATTGTTCAACCGATGCGGCAAATATCTCGGGCATCTCATCTGCATCGATACCTGCTTCGAATAGAGCTTCATGCGCACGAGCTGTAGCTTCCGTTTCGACAAGAGCTTCCTGGATACGCGACTGTTCCTCTTCTCGCGCTTTAGCTATATCCCCATCTTGATTTGTTTCTTCCATGGATAAAAGCATGGCATATTGCAATGCCTCTTCCTCATCAGCAATATTTCCAAACCTCTTAACTCTTCGTCCCGCCTCCTTCTGTCTCTCTTTTTGATCTCTATGCAACTCAGCGGTTTCCTCTCGAATAAACTGTCGTACTCTTTTACTTCCAGCTCCAGATTCACCAGCTGCATGTCGTTTCCGCACAAGAAGTTTCCGTGGTGGTCCGGCGAAATGCCAATGGCGAATGTGATGTCCAATAGATGTGACTCCCCGCATAACCGTGACATCCGGATCAAGGAAGATCGCATTTACTCCGAAATGACCTGCCTCTGTTCTTTGCCGAGCAGTGTATGGAGGGGCAACGATACGAAGAGGTCCACCGGTGGAATTGAATATGTCGCAGATGTGAAGACTTCCGTCACTACCACCTACAGCGAGGTAGAGAGCGTTGATTGCGAGCGCTGTTATAGAGCCTTGGGACGTGGTGAATCTATTGACTGGCAGAATGGAGTTGAGGAGTTTATCAGGGCGACCACGGATATTGTAGATTGCTACCGTGGAGTCATTTGCTGTTCCGATGACTAAGAAGCGGGCTCGGTGACCAGGCCAGCGACGTTGAAGATCGGAGTGGTATTCTCCAAGATATTCTCGATGATGAATAGCATACGCTTCGNCCACCTACAGCGAGGTAGAGAGCGTTGATTGCGAGGGCTGTTATAGAGCCTTGGGACGTGGTGAATCTATTGACTGGCAGAATGGAGTTGAGGAGTTTATCAGGGTGACCACGGATATTGTAGATTGTTACTGTGGAGTCATTTGCTGTTCCAATGACTAAGAAGCGAGCTCGGTGACCAGGCCAGCGACGTTGAAGATCGGAGTGGTATTCTCCAAGATATTCTCGATGATGAATAGCATACGCTTCGGCATCTTCGGACCAGGTGGTTAACGCACAAGATGAGATATCAATGGAGTGTGATGCAATGACATCCAGTTCCAAACCCGCCGTGTGCATCGGGGTGCAAAACCATTCATCCTCAGTATCCTGAGAGATAGAATGGCGAGTAAACCTTTGAATACCCAATTTCCCCTCATGCCCACAATCCATCACCACAACATGTTCTCCTTTATGATGCGCACTCTCTCCTCCAAAATCAACAACCAGACGTCTCCGCATGTCCCAACCATGGAATACCTCACGGAACCAAGCAGGATTCCGGTGCACAAGGTTATCAACTAAAGGACCTTGACGTCCGTGACTTCCAGCATCAAGAAGCATTTTCCGACAACGCTCTGCTAATTCAACCCACTCTTTAGAAAGGTTATCCTGTACTTTTCGAAGAGTAGAGGGGATAACCTTCCACGGTAAACGTAACCCACGAGCCCAAGCCTCCGTCTCCGAACACGCCTCCCGAGGAATCATATTTGATGGTGGCTCAACAAGGTAAAAGACCTCTCCCAATGCATTCAAAGCTACCGCCCAGACACGCTTGTCAAGTGCTCGACGTCCGGTATATTGACTGTCGACTTCAATTGCTATGATCGGGACACCCGGGGAGACCATCCATGAGCAGGTAAGTTGGTCGACACCACTTTGCTCGGGGTTTTCAACAGGCCGGGTNCGTCTATAATCACGGCCCCGGATAAAGAGGATATCCTGTGACCCACCACCTTGGATGGCACCAAACAACTCACTAGCATCCGTGGCTCCCATCCCCATTGCCGGTCCTGTCCCGTTACCCCATAAAGTCTCCTCTAACGGGATAGTCCCCACATCCGCCACCACCTCGCCGGCTGGCCAATCAATAAGCATTGCGCGCTCCCCATCACTCATTCCAGCCTCCATTGACCCCTCCGCCGCATGAAGAACCCGAATACTATCATGTCTCCAAAGAGCACTAAGATGTGTCACCGGAAGCATAGTTTTCGGTCTCCAGGACACAATGCTATCCACTGCCTTCCCCGCCTTGCCATGTTTTCTCCCATGTTTATCCGAGTTCTCAATACAATGGCCTACCCCACGAAGCTTCCTAAGCGTTTGTAATAGACGTGATCGAACGATGAATTCACTGGACCATGTGGCGTTGCGCGAAAGTCGAGTGAATGTTGTGCCAAAGGTACGGATGAATGCGCCGCGCCAGGAGGACGGGTCGTTGAGGAAATGTGAGAGACGAGGGGTCACCTGGGCGAGGGCGAGGATGTCATCTACCGTAAGATAGGCTACGGCGTCGAGGAGGATTTCTAAGTGACGAGATGTTAGCTTTGTTTTTTGAAGAATGGTGATTGAACATACCCGCTGGTAGCTTCTCGAGAAGTGACAGGTTGCGCGAGGAGTGCGCCACGGTAAAAACGGGGTCTTGAATGGTTGAATGCATTGTAGCAAAGTAATGACTTGGACAAACAACCTTCAGAGTCTTTAATATGTGAATCAAACTCCGAATTGGACGAATAATCAACCAACTAAACTATCGCAATCTAAAAAGCTCGATGAAAACTTTTTACTGCTGAATAATCCTCTTACTCTAATTCAAAAAAGGAATTCAAAAGGTAACCACCACAGTAAGTACTCATCCAAATTCGTTCCCGTCAAAAAGAAAATTCACCGCGTCCATTGAATCTACAAATTACAGTAAGAACCCACGAAAGGAACCCACGAAAATTCCAAAATGACGCTGTTCACCGTCATATTTCCAAACCAAAGTGGGGTCCCATTACGGAACCAATTAATCCGTTTTAGGAAAGCTAACCCTTCTTTCAACCCTGCGTGTAACGATGTAAATATGTGATTAGTAAGCAAACATTTGAGAGCCGGAACCCTATCTTTGGTGCTTATCGTGAAGAGGGCCGAGGGTTTCAGGTTGGCGCGGAGACTAATTATAGAGATTAATCTTTGAGGTTTATGCGTGCATGAAGTTGGTGATTACGGTGGCAAACATGGACGTGATTGCGTATGTTGCGAACGGGGAAACCGCTCGCTCGCTTGATTTGAGTTAGACTAAGTTGCAAACATGAATGAGAGAAGAATTACATGATATATGTGTACATAAAATAGTCATTACTAGCGAAAAGAAAGAAGAACCACCGAACCAGCCGATCCGAACCAAATCCAAAGAACCAAATCCCAAATAACCCATTTTCCTAAAATACAGCCAAAATCACACCCACCACCAACAATGAAACACTCAAAGTCGTTCGATCTCCAGAATCAGTACTATCCTCACTTGACGTCCCCGTAGCATGCGCTTTGACTCCAGCATTCTCAGTCTCCCCCTTAACTGCCCCACGACCAGTCGCAGTGCTTGACCAGATCGTTGTAGTCACACTAGGACCAAATGGGTAGTTGAGACTGACGCCGCTGGCTTCTACACCGGAGGGTTCCACTGTTATTGTGACGCCGGCGACGGTTAGCACTGTGGATGTGGAGGCTGACGGGCCGACGGTGTACGTTGTAGATTGTACGACGAGAACGGATGGGCCAATTTGGGTTAGAGAGGCTCCGCCGATTACGGCGTATTGAACGGCGGCGGTGGCGGCGGCGGTTCCTCCGAGAGTGGTGGAGCCGTCAATGACAACGCCATCGGAGCAGAGAGTGATAGTGTCTGCGTCAATGGTGCTGGTGATTGGAGTCGTAATGGTAGTGTATGTGATAGTGGTCTTTTGAATCACCGCTACACTCCGTCCACTAACAGTAAGCATCTGACCACCCGCCACCGCAATCTCAGTCGCAGACGGCGCAGAAGCCGAATATGTCAAACACGCCGTCGTCTTCCCATTATCAACGGTGATCCCCGTAGGCCCAATCGTGACCTCCTTCCCCATGACAGTCTCAGTAGATTGTGTCGAGGCAATAGTATATACAAAGTCACCAATCTTCACGGTATTCTGCGTAACTGAAAGTTCTAATCCTGCCAAGGTTGTAGACGTTGTAATATCTGCCGTTAGACCTGCAGCGCTTGCTAGAAGACGGGTTACGGTTGGACCGGCTGATTGGACGACTTGAGAGGGGTTGATTGTGAATGTAGCGCTGCCGTCGGTTACTGTTGTCGTTGTGCCGCCGAGATCATCGTAGGTTTTCTTGTTGATTACTACCTGGTTGATCCCGGCGGTGATAGCGAAAGAAGTCGTCGTAGAGGCCATATCGGTGGTCTGGGCTTCAGTAGAAGAAGCTAGTTGGGGTGTCACTGTTGACGGACTAGTTTGAAGAGCGACCATCCAGATGGTAGTTGAACTTGAAGTCGGGGTGGATGTAGTTTCGGCCCCAGCAGCATTATTCACTACATTGGCATCATCATCACCCCCAATGTTTCCACCGAAAGCTTGAATATCAATACCCGCCGCGGTAGTCTTGGCCGGTGCATGATCCACAACCGCACTACTGGTCCGTCCGTAATCCGGGTTCTTCGAGGAAGAAACAAAAATGACGCTTGGGTTATGGTCGACTGCGTAAACAGTGCTTGTTGTCTGAGCACCGAGTACGTTATATTCTGAAAGAGAGTTTCCCATACTAAGGAGATAGCCACCGGTTTTACTTGACATTGGTGTTGGGGTGAGGAGGAAGTTGCACCATGTTGGCTGGGTTGCAGTTGCGTAGGGCGCGGTGTAGTCGGTGGAGTTTCCGACAAAGGTGATTGTGCTTTCGGGTTCGTGGTAATATGAAATGACGATGGCGGCTTGGGCTTTGGGAAGGAGAGTACAGACTTCGCCGTTGGGGTATGTATATGAAGATGCTTGGTCGTTGAAAAAGACGTCATATGGGGTTTCGGTGGTTGCTGTTGGTACCTCGGTAGTATAAGTGACAGCACTGCAATATACTGTAGATGCCGCCCATGTAGATTCAATGTTTCCTGAGCCTGAAGCTGTCAATCCACGGAAGGCTGCTGTTCCAGCGGTGGCACTTGGTGTTGGCGTCCATTTTGCAGTATTGTTGGTATACTTGGCGGTTCTCTTATCGACAGTAGAGTTGACATATGGTGCATAGATAGTAGTGCAACTTTGACTGGTAGCTAACTTCTGTTGTGACACTGCAGTGGCACCGGTATTAGAGGCAGTGGGATTGAAAACTCCTGCGGAAAGTAGGTTGGAAAGTGGAAGACCAGTGCCAAATGGTACAGACGTAGCATTTCCTGGGGTGAGAAGACCACCGGGTCCTAGTGTGAAAATCGGTGTTGGTGTTGTATCTTGAGTCTCTGTTGCTGAAATAGATGCGTAGTTAACCGCGTTTGTGTAAATGGCGATATCAGATTCGATATCTGATATAATAGCCTCAACAGCTTGTCCGATGATATCACGGACTTTATGCTTTGTAGTAAGTTTAGAGTCGGCTGATGAGCTTTGGGCTGGTGCGGTCACAATAGGGCCTGCGCGGTGTCAGTGAGAAGTAGATCTCACGATAAAACAAGTTTACATACCTGTTGCTGCAGCAAAGGCCGCTGATGAAGATAGTAAAGCCACTACGGGGCTTGAAATCTTCATGATGTTGGATGCAGATAGTAATGAAGAATAAGTTGATATGATGCAGTGATGTAGATATTTGGATGTATGTATGTATCTGATATGGCGTAAGTTGTCTTGTACGGCACAGCTCTTGTTAGTAAAGACAGAATGTGGCACAGAAATCTATGATGCAGAGTGAAATAGCCGAGAACGCAAAGACAATTGATAAAGATAGTCAAGAGAANTCAACAGCTTGTCCGATGATATCACGGACTTTATGTTTTGTAGTAAGTTTAGAGTCGGTTGATGAGCTTTGGGCTGGTGCGGTCACGATAGGGCCTGCGCGGTGTCAGTGAGAAGTAGATCTCACGATAAAACAAGTTTACATACCTGTTGCTGCAGCAAAGGCCGCTGATGAAGATAGTAAAGCCACTATGGGGCTTGAAATCTTCATGGTGTTGGATGCAGATAGTAATGAAGAATAAGTTGATATGATGCAGTGTTGTAGATATTTGGATGTATGTATGTATCCGATATGGCGTAAGTTGTCTTGTACGGCACAGCTCTTGTTAGTAAAGACAGAATGTGGCACAGAAATCTATGATGCAGAGTGAAATAGCCGAGAACGCAAAGACAATTGATAAAGATAGTCAAGAGAAAAGATGGGATGGGAAAAGAATCGAACTCAAAAGTTTTACAATCAACAAACACATACGGGAAGCAAAGACACCAAATACAAACTCCATTACCAACCAAATCAACCTGAAAACAGACAATAGGCCGCCAACACAACCCACCGAAACACCAGATACTCCGTATACGTCGTCACCCCTTCCTAGTGGAACCTCGCCGAAAGAATAACGACAAGACTAACTGAGCCCCCCCTCGTCANAGATAGTCAAGAGAAAAGATGGGATGGGAAAAGAAGCGAACTCAAAAGTTTTACAATCAACAAACACACACGGGAAGCAAAGACACCAAATACAAACTCCATTACCAACTAAATCAACCCGAAAACAGACAATAGGCCGCCAACACAACCCACCGAAACACCAGATACTCCGTATACGTCGTCACCCCTTCCTAGTGGAACCTCGCCGAAAGAATAACGACAAGACTAACTGAGCCCCCCCTCGTCAGAGTCTTCTCAAACCACGGACAACCGACGAATCCGGCGCTTTTCCTCTCTGGCGAGGGGAGGGGGGGGAGAATACATTGCCAGATGGTGGGCGCATAGACCGGGCGGTTTATTAATTGGCAAACAATGGATATGCAGTTACGTTTTGGTGGAGGGTCTGGTTTACACGGGGGAGTTTAGCGACACGAGGTTATGTCTCATGCATGTTGATGATGTTGGTTACATTGGGAGCGTTTAGTATCCTGGTATCTGTAGATAGTATGTACAAGCATGTAAGTCTGACATGGCACTAATCGTGAGATATCGAAAAAATCTCGATACATCTCGATACAACTAGTTCCATCAAGACAGTCTAGAAAACCCGTAGAACCATAATCTATAACCAGGCAAAGAATCCTTCCTTCCCCTTCAGTCGGCCGTTCGAAACCACGCGAACAGACACCCCCTTTGGGATGCGCACCGACCATGTTGAAGTGAGTGCTTCTGGTGAATTGGCCGTTAGTTCGAGGAAGGTGAGTGGTGATGATGACGAGTCTATAGGTGGTTAGTTGATTTGGTCATTGCTAGAGTTGTCTTGGGGACAGAGACTTGTAGGATCCATCCCCGGTGGTACTGTCTATGAATGATGCATAGTCATGGTAAATCACCAGATCATCATTGATAACGTGACGCGTGGAGCATAAAGATGACGGATACACTCATTTACTACAGGAGTCAGTCAACATGGCAGTGTAGCGATAAGATTCTCAGCAAGTGTAACGACTGATTGTCTCGGGTATCCGGAGATTTCCAGTGTGTACCTGATTCCGCCAGACCATAATTATCAGGAACTTGACAAGTTTGTCTCTACTAAAAGACTGGTGGTGATATTGCGCGAACTGTGGCGTGGGCTTTATTGGCCATGCGTCTGTTTAAAGGTAATCTGCGAACTACTTTTGTGTGATCATCGGCTTCAAACATGTCAATTTGTTCGTAACAAGTCATATTTCTATGGACAGTCGTTTAGAGTACAGGGAACGTACATATGTACGGGGGCTGGCCGCTTGTTCGGCAAACTGGATCCACTTCTGCTTGTTACAGAATATATCGCTTGGAGTAGAGAACCATGAATCATGAGGTTATGGCTTGTCAAGTCGTTGAACTCCGATACACTAGTTTATATCTGATTCTTAACCATGTTGAATCTGTCTAGTGTCGGACCAAGATCCGATACCCCCACATACCGATGAAGATACTGGTTTAGCATAGGGTTATACCCTCATAAATGTGAGCATTTTTATGTTCAAGGCAGCCGACATGGTTGGAAACTCCGTTTTGCGTCCAGGATTTAGACTTAGATCCAGCATACTAGCGACGCTAACCAGGACAAGGCAGAGTCACGACCAAACCCTCCGGCGCAAAGCCTTGTTCTCTCGCAAAACACCGATTGTTTTTTGATGTTTGCGACCAAAGATTGAAGTATTGCGTTCATAGACATGGAAGTAGAATGTAGTTCAGACTTTTTAGTTTGTGGCTATGATGATGTTAAAGGTGGGGAGCAAATAACCCTCGAGATGCGATGAGACAATAAGGGTTTGGGAGCTTATCTGATATATCGGTTACTATTCCTAGGTGTTGAATACGAGATTTTTTTGGACTGGACGGACCAGTTTTATTGCCTGAGGATTTTTAGGGGATGAGTTTGTAAGTGACAAGTGAAGCTTAGGAGTAAAGAGTCGAGAATCCGAGAAAGATTGAGTTGGTAGCTTCTGATATGTACTTTTGTAGTCTGAAGCCCAGCAAAACGGCGACATCCGTTCTTCTAAAAAGACGCCGGTCCGACTTCCTCTAAAGAAACTAATAACCCTTTTAAACCCACCATCTAGAAAATCAACTAAACTTCATCCTTCTACACTCTGAAGCATAAATCATGAAGCTCATAATAGCTCAGTCACCAAGAACCCATGTACATACATACATACATAGTCCTCTCTCAAGAGACCCTCCCGGCCTCTCTACTATTGTCACGACTAACTGCGCCTTGACAGACTTAGGTTTCAACATGACTCTAGCCAGATACGTGGGTCTGGGTCTGGTTCCATAGGTATGCTGTCTGTCTCACAGCACGGATGCCCCGTGGAGTGGACGGACATGGAGGACATCAGTGGAAGGATTCGTACACTGTCGTTAGACTTGGATTGCTTGGCATTCTCGTGTGTCTGTTAATGGGGAGGGAGGATTCCGGCTTTTGTTAGATACTTTTTAGATGTCATTTTTTTCTTCTTTTTCTTTCTTCTCGTTAGATATCTTTTCGTATAGTTTTCTGCTTCTATCGTGATCTTTTGTTTTTCATTCTTTTTTTGTATTACGTTCTTTTTTCATTGTCTTCTTGGTCTTTATTACTATCTATACATCATCAACTTTGTTTAATTTGGAGCCAAATCATATCTTATATAGGCCCCTCTATCATTCGCCAATCAAAGTGTTAATCAACGACAATCTGTGTTATTTGACGTCGTCCAATTCACTTAGTTACACATTGTGATACTACAACAACAGAGCATCACCCGGACATGGTGATTGTCCTATAAACCAACCAAGTAGGCTTCAAGCCCCACCTTCGCCATTCGTTAAACTATTCATTCCATCACATCATCTTCAAAAGTAAATCACAAAAAATGCGGCCTTCTATGGTCGCCATCACGGCCGCTATCCCATGCGTCGCCGCCACTAGCAGTTACTCTCATAGAGCCCGCGTCATCACCGGTTCCTCATGGCTCGGCAACGACGGAAACTGGTCGGCCACAAGATTCACAGTGGCTGATCAAGCCGTCAACTTATTCATCAGTACTACACTTTCAGAACATTGGGTTGTTTCTATTTACGGGTGCAATACTGGTGAGTTACTTTTCTTAGATTGTGGAGGGATGATGAAACTAACGTCTAATTCAGGTGACACCCTTTGTACATCAGCCCGTGGTGGCGTTACAAGTGTCGCATCTAGTTCAAAGTGGAAGAATTACGGCACATGGTCTCTCGGTCTTAGTTATCTCGGAAACTCAGTCAACGCTCTCTATGGAACCACCGAAGTATCGCAAACAGATACACTCACTTATTCCACTTTATCTCTTGACGACGCTCTTGTCGCCGCTATCAACTCTACCGATTACTATGTTGGTCTCTATGGTCTTGGAAACGTCAAGGGGAAATTCGGTACAGAGCAGGTTTATGCTCCATTCACGGAAATGGTGCAAAAAGATGGGTGGTTCCCAAGTTACTCGTTTGGGTATACTGCCGGCGCTTATTATCGGAATATGCCGAGTTCGTTGACTTTGGGTGGTTATGATGAGTCGAGATTACCAAAGAATCCAAACAACACTGACCTGACGCTTTCAAGGGATACACTTATCCCCAGGGTGTTAGTTCGTAACATTGAAGTTGACGCCGGTACATTCACCACCCCTAGTAACTGGGATGGTCACACACAATCACTTTGTAACTTCACCAATTCCTTCCAAGCCATCATCGACAGCAGCACGCCGTTTTTGTATCTCCCCGAGGAAATTGTCGATACCATGGTTTCTGCCTTGAATCTTACCTATAACAGTACTCTCGACGTATACCAAGTCGACGGCAGTCTTTACGCCAAGCTTACTTCATGGCGCGACTTCAACTTCAAGTTCACCGTCTCATCTTACGATAACACCAATAGCTTTGGCGACCCACTTAATGTGAACGGTGTGGTTAACTTGACTATCCCCGGGTATGCTTTCGCTCAGTATGTTAGTTACCCGTATAACAATGTACTTAAATACGGCGACTCGATGGTTGCTTACTTTCCAATTAAGAAGACCTACGACGGAACTTTTATTCTCGGTAGAACTTTTATGCAGGAAGTCTACATGCTCACCCGCTACGACAGTGGCACCTTTCAACTTCACCAAGCTGCTTTCCCTGCAGACCCCATCGGTAACATCTCCATCCAATCTATTACTCAGCCCGTGGGAAGTGTCTACCCCGCCCCCGGATCCATGGTGAACTCCGGCAAGAAACTCACCAAAGGAGCCATCGCTGGTGTCGCTATTGGATCTATCTGCGGTGTAGCTATGATTGGTGCCGTTATTTTCTTCTACCTTCGTCGTCGGGCTACCAAGAAAGCCCAGGGAGCTAACTGTGATTACACGATTGTCCCCGAGCCACCAAAGACTCCCATCGGCCGCTTCATGTCCGCATTACACATTTCTCGGAAACCTAAAACTAGTCTTGAATCCGGCACCGGCACCTCTAGAAACGTTGAAACCGGACAAATCGCCGAGGTTTCCGCCGGCACGGACGTCTCTGTCTTGGAAGTTGGCGCGGAGGCAGGAAACCAGGTTTTCGAAATGCCGGATACGTCGATGGCTGTTATGGAACTTGATTCACGGGAACAGGGAGATACTGAGTTCTCTGGGATGACAAATTATGCCTATGAGCAGGAAAAGATTTTCTTGGCTCTTCAAGGTCCTGTTCCACCGTATACCCCCGGTGACCACGCCGACTCGATTCTTCCCCCGGAGAAAGTCACGCTGATCAATGATCTCCCACTTCCTTCTAACGCGGTGTATTTGCCACCAAATATCCCACCAGCACTGGTCTCCCCTAATACATCCACCTGGAACAGCACCAACATGGGCCCTGTTTCCTCTATGGGTGCGTCTACTCTTCGGTCCAACTCCAATGGAAGTAACCGGAGTAACCTCTCTAGTCCCCGCTTCCCACAATCCCGCACAATGACAACAGCTATCGACGCTGATGAAATCGTTTGTGTAGGGTCTCTTCCTAGCGATATCCCTATCCCGGGACGTGACCCAATGCCCGCCGTGAGTCGTCCGGATCCAATTGCCCCGGCTTGTGCTAGTCCGAGACGGATTGATGCTTCTTCGGATATGGTTCATATTCCGCAGGTGGCTTCTAAGCGGTATAGCTGGGAAGATGCTGAGGCGGCACAGAGAGAAAATGTATAGGTGGTATATGACTATCATGTTAGAGATAAAGAAGCGGGTTTAGGTTATTGCATTGGGCTTGGTTTGCATGTTGGCGTTACATTTGTTTTTGCATTTAGTTTGTCTTGGTTTTATTTGTCTGTCTGTGGTTTATGTACATATTCGACTCCTAATAGAGGATCCTCTCCTTTTGTTTTTCAAAACATGTTCCACATCGCATTGCTTTCCTCAGTAGCATATTCAGAATGTTCTGGCATGTCTGTCCCCGTCTGTCTAGATGCTTCCCCAGAAGACTCTCCACCATTAGGCGAATACGATCGCGCTAACAACGGTTCATCATCATCTCCACCAGGTCTTCTCTCCGTATTGAGTTGTGCCTGTAAAGCTACATGTGCCCTTTGAACCGTCGCTTCTCCCTTAAGTTCTTCAAAGGTCCCAAAGTGCCACTGCCCCGGCACCCGATTCCCATGTTTCCAAACAAGACTGTTATTCTCACCGGGTTCGATACGGCCCTCGTTGAAGTCGCTGACACTGATGAATTTGAGGTATCGTCCGTCTATTTCGCTGATCATTGCGGTGGTGATTTGGTAGTCGGGGCCTAGACAAAGCCCGACTTGCATTTGTGAGGGGAGAATGTTGCAAAGAAGGAAGGGTTCATTGGGAAGGAATGCTTGCGGACATTGATGGGAGGGACCGTGACGGAGGGCTGTTAAGGCTACGGGAGTAGGACTCATCATGGGCGGTTTACAGAGATGAAGGTAGGTGTTTGTTATCATGTTGCGGACAATGTAACTAGACAAAGTGTGTTAGTATATGAGCCGACTGTACATCAAGAGACGTAAAGACTTACATCGTATCATTATAGATCTCCCGAGGTACAACCTTCCTCCCCCCTTCAACCCGAACCTGCGGAATCCCTCTCTGAACCAAAACATTCTCCCAAGATTCCTGGATAGCCACCTTCTTCCTCACTACAGTCCCCGACTCAGCCGGGATAGTCTCCGGAGCCACCTCCGGCTCTTCAGCAGGCCAATCAACATCCTCCAGTCCTAACCCCTGCATAGCCCGAATCGGCAAAGTCGGACTCGATTCACACGGGTTTTCACCAGGCCAGTGACCCTTTTTAGGTGATGGCGAGAGTTCCGGCTGGATTGGCATGTGGGAACGACGTCTGGGAATTGGAAGCTCGCAGAGAGGTTGTTGCTTTTGTGGGTACCCTTTGTTGGCATCGGCGTGTTCATGGGGGGCTTCGAAGGTTGATCCGAAAGATTCACCTAGGAATTTTGCGCCAAGGTGCATAGGCTGTGGGTGCATGAGATTCCCGTTAAGGTGTTCATATAGCTCTAGAAAGTAAGTTTCAAACTCGCTTACACTGCTAACTTCTTCAGTGGGAATAGCTTCTCCTTCGAATTCCCCTGATTCTTCTTCACCTTCACCTTCTTGTGCGACCTCTCGAGATGCTAAATCGCCACACTCAGACCAACTGAACTGATCTGTAGCAAGAGATTCGACATCCGCTAACTCGGAAACTACAGACGGGGTAGCATTTCCTGCAATCATCCCTTCACCTTCGCATTTTTTCTTCCACCCGCCAATGAATGAAACCTCTGAAACTTCTGAATGACGACGTTTACATGTGCCTCCAGTCTGGTGTTCTCTAAAAACCTCGACAGCATCTTGAAGTTCCTTGCCTTCAGGCGTAGGCGAGTCTAACCTGATACCCCCATCTTGAGAAGAAGATCTGCGAAGGCTACTACGGAGGGTAGGCGCGGTGACTGTGATTTCGGGGATTGGTTCTTTGACAGGCTGAGGCATCTGGGAGATTGGCCGGGATCTTTCACGCGTGAATCCCGGAGGAGTAGATGGGTGGTAGTACTCGGCGTGCTGGTAGTAGTGCTGGTAGTGAGGCTCGCGAGACTGGTGGGGATGTCCAGTACGGATTCGGGGGTCCGGGTGGTGACATGCTTCGGGGTATCGACGGGCATCAATGTGGCGGGGGTTAGATTGGCGTGGGTCGACTTGACGAGCATTGGAATCACGGGGATCGGGGTAGCGAATGTCGGGTTGGCGAGTACCGGTCTGGCGAGGGTCGGATTGGCGAGGATCAGCATAACGGATGTCAGGTTGACGATTACCAAGTTGACGAATGTTAGATTGGCGAGCCTCAAGCTGGCGAGCCTCGAGCTGGCGAGCCTCGAGCTGTCGACGAGACTCAATATAAGCCCGATATTCAGCTTGACGCCGTGGATCATCCCCAGGACGCCCTTCACCATAACGTTCAGCATAATAACCACCCCCTTGTTGGCGCCGTGTATCCACTTGACGACGTTGATCCATCTGACCCCGCGAAGGACCCTGATGTTCAGGAACAGGTTGATAATTCATACCCACCTGATATCTTGTATAAACACCATCCCGTGACCCCGCAGGGTAATAACGATCTCCACGCTGCATTCTCGGAGATTCTCTCGCTACTGGGCTCTCGACATATCGACCCATCGGTGATGGATAAGACCGATATGACGGCGGAGGGTGGTCCGGGACAGAATCTTCACGACGTGGGGAACTTTCATATGCCTGGCGACGAGGGGAGTTTCCGTATGGGTTGAGTGACTCCCGAGTGGGGGTCAATGACTCCCCTTGGGGCGTCAGGCGGACGTATTTAGTCCGCAGGTTGGGATGCATTTGGATGTGATATGATGGGTAGTCTGTATCTTGACTGTGTTCGCAGTTGTAGTTGTAGTCTATACAGATGTGATATAGATAGTTTTCTCAGTGGCCTCTGTCTACTGAGATGACCAAAACAATGTTTTCAGCCGGGTTTCAACCTATATAATGAGTTAATACATGTCGTAGATCATGTCATCGATACTTACCACTTGAATGTAAGAGATATCAATCTCGCCTGTTAATGAATAAACCCCTCCAGTCTGACGAATGTTTCATACCGGTGCCTCCTATTCACACTGGAGATTCCAAGACCAGACTGTCCGACAAATATGCAAACATGGAGGTCTAATATATGTCGGAGGACCTCCGGTGTTGGTTCCTGTGGGTTCATCTTGAGTCGTCTGTCCAAAGACGATTATTAAGACGAAATGGTAACGTTGAGTGAGTTGGTAGGTTCGTGATATCGGAGATATTAACGGGAAGAGAGGACATTGTTAGAGATTGAAGATGACTGATCTTGTTCAGAGAGTGTTCGCTAGAAACAGATTAGATGTTGTCGTTGATGTCGCCAATGACGTATATCATAGGGTTGGGTATAAAAGTAACCCTGATATCATTGACTTACACCCGTTTGTACCACCTAAAACAACCATGTTTGCCCCGAGAAAAAGAAGACATATGGACTCAACCAACACTTGTCGAGTATCAACATCTTCATGAAATCGACCCATGAACACTCAAATCCTCATTTCAAGTCAGCCGTACCTCCCGAAACATCAATAAACCAATCTCTATACATCCGTACTTAAACCCTAACCCATGTTCTCGCTCCACAAGTATCACGTAAAACAACTATTTTGGGAGAGTCCAAAGTGGCTTGGCCAGGCTGCATATATTTTCAGCCCATGAAACCCTTCCGAGCCCATGGTTTGCCACGATGTTGTTAAGATTATCCTGTGGACTGTAACTTTGTTAATACCCACCAAGCCAAATGCCGCACGGAAAAAGAATCCCGCTCGTAGGGGAAAAGACGCCCCGCCGACGTCATCGTTATACAGCGGCCCCACTTTTCTATGTGTTTACGGTGCCTGGGAAACCTCGTGGCCGGGCGAGTCAACCCGATTCAATTTTATGAGGTGGATAGGAATGGTTCGCAGTACGCTGTACAAGATTATGAGCTGGAAATTGATTTCGTCTATGGGATATTAAATTCCTGTTCGTTTTTTTCGCGAGATCTGGTTCCCTTCAGACTTACTGACTATCCGGGTTATCACTTGATCTGGAAATATCCCTTCTGCAGGCACCCGACTTTCCACATTTTCGTCTTTGTCACCGACAGTAAAAACAAAAAAGTGAAATCATCCGCTTTCACCACAAACGACAATGCACATAGCTACCTGGATGGTTCGACAAACAGCCATCCGTAATTTTCACATCACTTGTATCACCAACGTTGAATAGCAAACTAGGCGGTGTAGCCTAACATGCACGCCCTAACACAGGCACACTCGACTGAGCGACGGAGAAATAACCAATGCCTGACGGGTAGGTCACATCCTTTGTTGAACACCGTGGAATTATAACCGGCGAGTCACGGATGTTGTTCTAGTTGACGCTGCAGTGTACCGTGTACTACATATGTACACATTTTTTCATTTTTTTGCTCGGTGACAGATTTTTGCGGCCTAGATAGTTGGTGATAGTTCAAGCCCATATATCAAGGGGACATGGTCTAGTGGTATGACGGATCCTTAGCATCTTACAAGATACTTGGATCAGGTCCGGGGTTCGATTCCCCGTGTCTCCATTTTTTTGGTCCATCTTTTTCTCTTCACTGGGAACAAACACATTTTTACAAAGGGAACAAAGGGAGACGTCATGAATTCTAGACTTACTTACATTTCAGCCACGAGAACCGAAAAATGAACGAGCCCGAGGGATCATGGAAGACACGTCAGTACATGCCTTCTGGAAGTGTTGTTGGGTTAACGGGCCGTGATTGAAGGAATGAGGAACGATTTTCCGTGGTGGGGCGGCGGAGGTCTTGAATTGTGACTTATAGAATGACGGAGGGGCGTGTATTTTTGAGTTTCCGAGGGCGCCGAGGGAGGGACATAGGTTGTGGTACTTTGGGGGTTCAGAGAGATATAAAAGCTGGAATATGGCCGTGACAAAGAAGCAGAACAATCTTGTTTACATCTTCACTTTCATTCGTTTTGGATAGCTTATACACTCGCTCACTTACTTCACTCACTTACTTATAATAATCAAAATGAAGTACCCCGTTGCCTCTCTCGCTCTTGCAACTGGCGCCATCGCACAATCATGTGCCTCCAGTGCCTCGTCGACCTTCCAAATTGCCGCCATTGACGCCAACGCAACTGTTTCGTCGTCCACCGCTACTTGTGACAATGCTGAGCTCCTTACACTTAGCTTGACGGATGGTGTTCTTACGGATGCCCAGAACCGGACTGGTTATATTGCTAGTAACAGACAGTTCCAGTTTGATAATCCCGTTCAGTATGATGCGATTGTTGATAGTGGGTTCAGTGTTTGTGATGGGCTTTTGGCGTTGAGTGAGAGTACCACTTGGTGGAAGTGTTGGTCGGGTGACTTTGCGAACCTTTATGATCAGAAGATTGCGGATCAGTGTGAGGAGATCAAGTTGGCTGTGCTTACATGCGGTGAAGAATCTGACTACTCTGAGGATGTCATTCCCATCTGCGAGATCGGCGATGGTAAGTCCATACTCCAACCTCAACACATCAGCCAGAATCTAACATTACACAGGTCAAATCCAAGCCAAGACTACCATCTGCGGCACTCCCGCCTCCACCGTGTCCAGCGCCCTCCCCACTGATGCCACCGACACCTGCGGTCCCCCCACAACTGTCACCGTCACTGTCGGAAACCCATCAGCCCCCTCAGTCCCCGCAACCTCAGTCCCCGCAACCTCAGTCCCCGCGACCGAAGTACCTGCAACCGAAGCCCCCACTACTGCTGTCCCTACCGGCACCGCCCCTACAGACACTCCTGTAGTCCCATCAGTTCCCGCAGTGACTAGCCAGACATCTGTTGATCCGAGCTATGGAAACTCGACTTCTGTTGTTGTGCCTACTTCCATTGCCACTGGAAGTGTCCCTTCTAGTGTCTCCACTGGTTCTACCGTTGCTTCGTCAGGCTCAGTCACCACCTCTGCCAGCCCTTCAACTTCCACCTCATCTGTCCCTGTCAGCGGCGGTAACAAAATGGCCGTTGGCTCCCTTGGTCTCGTCGCCGTCATGTTCGCCCTGATCTAAATACCCCGTAAACAAATCCATAATCCATAGCCCTCCAAGGGAGAAATCCAGCGCCGTCGATCGGCCATAATGTCCTTTTCTATGTCCCTCTTAGTCCCAAATATATCTACACATTCCAAACCAACCATCATGCAATTACCCAAATCGGGAACCTTCCGTGACAATCCTCAATGTGACACTAATCCATTGATCCATCACATTCCGTTAAATCCCATCCCTGCGTCATGGCCACGAACCCTAACACGTGATTACGAACAATCAGCAAACCCTGACAAGGCAAAATCTTTATTCTGCATGGGTGGTGAGTGTGCGCATTGCCGATGGATATTGATTGACATCATCGATCGCTTTGCATTCTGTCCGCATCCACAATTTGCGCCGTCTAGTGATTTTTTCTGTTAATTCTTCTTTTTTTACAAAACACATAATATCAAAATGGATCACGGTCGCGAGCCTTGCCCTTGGGTCATTCTCAACGATTTCGGTGGTGCCTTTGCCATGGGCGTAAGTCTTGCGTGATATCCCTTCGTTTCCTGGTGGTCTGATACTTGTATACTAACGTCTTTTCATTCCTCTAGGCCATCGGCGGTACCATCTGGCACGGTGTCAAAGGTTTCCGTAACTCGCCCGTAGGTGAGCGTCGCGCGGGCGCCATCACTGCTATCAAGATGCGCGCTCCAGTTCTGGGTGGTAACTTTGGTGTATGGGGTGGTTTGTTCTCGACTTTTGACTGTGCGATTAAGGGTATTCGGAAGAAGGAGGACCCGTATAACGCTATTATTGCGGGTTTCTTCACTGGTGGCTCTCTGGCGGTTCGTGGTGGTTACAAGTCAATGAGAAATGGTGCTATTGGTTGCGCTGTTTTGCTGGGTGTCATTGAGGGTGTGGGTATCATGATGGGCAAGTACTTCTCTGGAGGTACTAAGCTTGAGGTAAGTTTGAAGAGTCTGCGTGAATCTAAAGGTGCACTGGATGCTAACAAGATGATAGGCCCCACCGATGCCCGAAAAGGCTCTGGCTTAATTCCCGAAATACCCACCTTCTCTATATCCTCTTCTCTGCTCTTTTTTCTACTCGTCTTGTTTCCCGGCTTACTGCCTTTGTATATTTAGAGTTCTGGTTTGGTTGTTTTCATGTTCTTTTAGCCGTTATGGCTCATCTTGTATTTGTATGATGGCGTGGACAAAAGTTGTCTGGTTTGGTGTTATGTACGATGAATAGCAATATCT
>JSUI01006477.1:0-84070 GCA_000833645.1 Huntiella omanensis
TGAACAAGTTTGGCAGTCTAATCGCCATCACTCTTCCTTATGTGTTTCTGTATCTATCAGCATTCACTGATCCAGGTTACATCACCCCGGAGAGTCATGTTCATTACATGGAGCAATATCCATATGACTACTCTATCTTTCATCCTGGAGCTTACTGCCATACATGCAAGTTACTTAAGCCTGCTCGTTCAAAGCACTGCAGTGTATGCAAGAAGTGTGTTAGCAAGATGGACCACCATTGTATCTTCCTCAACAAGTGCGTTGGCCAAGAGAACCACCGCTACTTTATCATGCTTTTGTTTTGGACTGCTTTCCTGACTAGTTACGGTGGCTGTCTTGGAATTTCGATTCTTGCAGACCGCATTGTAATTAGATATCCTCTGTGGTCTGTCATAAAGCCATCTGCCATGGCCTGGACTGATTATGTTGCCGTATGGGGTTGGGCTCTCGAACGGAACACTCTCATCGGTGCCGTCACCCTCCTTGCTGTTCTCTGCTCACCAATGGTGTGGAGTCTCTTCGGTTATACTCTATTCCTAGTATACTGCGGAACCACGACCAACGAATCTCTCAAATGGAGTGATTGGCGTGCCGACATGAAAGAAGGCTACGTCTGGCGTCGCGCCATGTCTCTCANCTGTATCTATCAGCATTCACTGATCCAGGTTACATTACCCCGGAGAGTCATGTTCATTACATGGAGCAATATCCATATGACTACTCTATCTTTCACCCTGGAGCTTACTGCCATACATGCAAGTTGCTTAAGCCTGCTCGTTCAAAGCACTGCAGTGTATGCAAGAAGTGTGTTAGCAAGATGGACCACCATTGTATCTTCCTTAACAAGTGCGTTGGCCAAGAGAACCACCGCTACTTTATCATGCTTTTGTTTTGGACTGCTTTCCTGACTAGCTACGGTGGTTGTCTTGGAATTTCGATTCTTGCAGACCGCATTGTAATCAGATATCCTCTGTGGTCTGTCATAAAGCCATCTGCAATGGCCTGGACTGATTATGTTGCCGTATGGGGTTGGGCTCTTGAACGGAACACTCTCATCGGTGCCGTCACCCTCCTTGCTGTTCTCTGCTCACCAATGGTATGGAGTCTCTTCGGTTATACTCTATTCCTAGTATACTGCGGAACCACGACCAACGAATCTCTCAAATGGAGTGATTGGCGTGCCGACATGAAAGAAGGCTACGTCTGGCGTCGCGCCATGTCTCTCACTCGCGAGAAATACCTCAACGTTGAACCAGCCCAAACCCGCTGGCCTTTCGAAACCGAACAGATCCTCACCCGTACACAATACGAAGAGGTTCCTACAGGAGACTATCCTGGTGACGGTGAGTGGACTCGTACCAAGAGTCTCAGAGATGTGGTTAATCTGTATGACCTTGGCTTCGCGGATAACCTGAGAGATATATTTTACCGAGACTACCAATTCCGAGCCGAAGATGATAAGCGAGAAAGAAAAAATGGATTGCCCCCATTCGAAAAGACGGTGAGAGTGAAGAGACGAGCGAAGGCAGTGGCGATTTAAGAAGGCGGAGGACTTTAAGAGTGGGGGGCAATTCTGGAAGTGCGGATGAACCGGGTGATGAGATCTCGGTGTTATGATGGTGTCATGTATACATATATTCTACATAGACTACATTGGTTTTTTTTCGTCTGTTCAATGTTAGGGTTTCTCATGAACGCCGATGATATATGCCGCATCACATAACCGGGCAAAATGTGAAACTATGGTGTGAATGGTCGGAACAATGGTTATATAATAAAGCGCTTGACTAAATATCGTCCGAAGGAGGGATTTACAAGTCTAGACGGGACTAGAATGGTGTATTGTCGTCTGTTGTTTTAATTGTTTCATGTGCGTGATTTATCAGTGCGACATGTTCGCCAGGCCGGGCAGAAGAACGCTTTGTATGATGTCCGTTTAGAACCATTGATTTTCGCAATCCAGATGAAACCTATTGATTCGTGAGTGAATACCACGTTAATCAGTAGATCCCATCCCATCTTCAACCAACCCGTCAGGAAGTTCTCGTAACTTCCACCTGAGATATTTACATATGTACTTAATAACCGCGCAAAAAAATGCCCCTATCCTATGCCTATATAGCCCCGTCTGAAGATATTCCCGAAGCTTGTCCATAGCAACGGAGTTTTTTTCCCTTTCATACTTTCATAGAGAGTTGGGATTGTTCCGGGTCGCTTAAAGGCGTCAAACGTTATTTGCTGCACTAAGGGATGAGGACGGGTCTGTGCGGTCAGTATGGGATTTTGGAATGTATTGACGGGTATACTTGTTGGATTTTGTTAGTGATGAGGTGGTTGCTTTTGAATATGCCTATGGTGGTTATTTCGGAATATGCAGGACCGGATCGGGCAATTTCCGCCTTGTTTGTGTAAGTGTCTTGGAAGATACACAGTATACACGGTATATGTGTACACACACATACTTCAATATCACGAATTCAACAATAAACATCCCGTAACACCCAAATNTTTCATAGAGAGTTGGGATTGTTCCGGGTCGCTTAGAGGCGTCAAACGTTATTTGCTGCACTAAGGGATGAGGACGGGTCTGTGCGGTCAGTATGGGATTTTGGAATGTATCGACGGGAATACTTGTTGGATTTTGTTAGTGATGAGGTGGTTGCTTTTGAATATGCCTATGGTGGTTATTTCGGAATATGCAGGACCAGATCGGGCAATTTCCGCCTTGTTTGTGTAAGTGTCTTGGAAGATACACAGTATACACGGTATATGTGTACACACACATACTCCAATATCACGAATTCAATAATAAACATCCCGCAACACCCAAATATTCTAGAACTTCAAGCACCTAAACATCAGCCCAATTCAAAACACAATGCAAACCTCACAATCTACGGATCCTCATGATCCCCCGATTCAGTAACCCCCCACCGACACCCCCTGTTTAGCCGAAACCACGGGGCCATCCCCCGGAAGCGCCATGTAATACCGGGGAATTCTCTTCGTCGTCGACCGATAGGCTGGTTTGGGAAAGTGTGGAGACACAATAGGTGTCGTTTCATGTCTCAAGATGGGATAGACGGGGAATTCTCTAGCCACGGCTATTTGGCCGGGAAGTCATGGACATATATAGATGCTTCTCCCGTCGCTTGACATTGGTTTGTTCTGGTTCTTTTCCTCTTCACCCAACAGTTCTTTCTTTCTCTCTTTGGTCTTGGTACCAGTCACTCATTATTCTTTCCTTCTTTCTAGCCTGGAGCTTCCTTTCGTTCAGCACTGCGTGCCCTACCCACTCCCTACAGATTAACTTACCCCACCATCACCAAACAAAATGAGATCTTTCATCGCTTTCACTCTCGGCGCCACTGCCGTCTCCGCCCACGGCCTTGTCAGCAACGCCACTATCTCCGGCGAAGTCTACACCTTCTACAACCCCTACCAAGACCCTTACATGAACCCCGTGCCCGATCGTATCTCGCGTGTCCTTAATGGAAACGGCCCTGTTGAAGACGTCGATTCTATTGATCTCCAGTGTGGTGCCAACAACGGCAATGGTTCGGCTCCTGCTAAGTTGACTGCTGAAGCCAAGGCCGGTGAGACGGTTCAGTTGGATTGGACTCTTTGGCCTACCTCGCACGTTGGTCCTAGTCTCACCTACATGGCTAAGTGCCCTGATGCCGGCTGTGATACTTACAGTCCCGGTACTGATGCCGTCTGGTTCAAGATCCAGGAGGAAGGCCGCGAGGGAACTAGTGATACCTGGGGTGCCGTAAGTACTTTCTTTCCGTTTTAAAATGTACACTTCTAACAATTTCTAGACTGCCGTCATGACCGAAGGTGGTAGCATCTCCTACACTATCCCCGAGTGTATTACTCCCGGTAACTACCTCGTTCGTCACGAGCTGATTGCTCTGCACTCCGCCGGTACCTACCCCGGTGCCCAATTCTACCCCTCTTGCCACCAGATCAAGGTTTCCGGATCCGGTTCCACCGACCCCTCCAACCTTGTTGCTTTCCCCGGTGCCTACAAGGGCTCTGATGCCGGTATCACCTACAACGTCTACCAGTCCACCGAGGGTTACACGCTCCCCGGTCCTACCATCTTCACCTGCGGTGGCTCTACCGCTTCCTCTACTGCTGCCAGTTCCGCCTCTTCCACCGCTGTTTCCTCGGCTGTGACTTCCTCGGTTGCCACTTCTACTAAGGAGGCTACTAAGGTTGTCGCCACTGGCACTGCCGGTGTGACTGCCTCTTCTGGTTCCAACGGTACTTTCACCGCTTCTACCCTTGTTCCCTCCAGTGCGTCTAAGACTTCCTCTGTCGCTGCCATCGCTACTGATGACGCTGAGGAGGACTGCGATGACGATGAGGACGTCTCTGCCGATGATGAGGAGGAGGACTGTGACGAGGAGACTACCACCGTTGTCTCTGCCACTTCCACTTCCGCTTCTGCTGTTGTCGCTGCTAAGTCTACCACCTCCTCCGTTGCCGCCGTCGCTGCTAGCACTGTGTCTGAGTCTTCCGTGTCCAAGGTAACCTCCACTGCCGTAACCACCAGCGCCGTAGCCACCAGCACTGCCGCCAACGGTGTCGAAAGCACCATCTTTGAGACCGTCACCATCACCACCGTCGTCCCCGTTTCCACCGGCTCCTCCAAGGCCACCGGCAGACGCACTACTACCAAGGTCTCCAAGAGCGCTGTGTCAACCACTACCGCCGCCAACGGTGCCGCGAGCACCGTTTTCGAGACCGTCACTATCACCACCGTTGTCCCCGTGACCACCATCATCACCACCTCTGCCGTCCCCACTACCGTTAACGGCTCTCCTACCACTGTGATTTCTACCGTGACTGCTACTGAGGAGGCCGAGGCTACCGGTACCGCGGATATCTCTTCGTCTGATGATGACGAGGAGGACTGTGATGACTCTGAGGATGCTACCACTGACGAGAGCATTGATGAGGACTGCGATGATGAGGATACCTCCGATGACGAGGAGGATTGCGATGACGAGATTGCCACCTCTACTGCCGCCGCTACCGCTACTGCTACCACCACTGGTGCTGCTCAGGCCACCGGTACTGCCGCTTCCAAGGCTGCCGCTACTGGCTCTGCTTATGAAGACTACAAGCGTGATATCAAGTACGTCGTCCCTCCCGTCCGTAGACACTGGGATCGTCGCTCGTGGTAAATCACCAATACTCCAACCGTGTACATGATATGACATGACACTTTCTCTTCTTTGTTGATATTATTACTTTTTTTTCTTATCTTTTAACTTATTTACCACAATAGACAGAACTGTCCCTCAAAAAGTGTATTAAACGTGAATTGCAATATATGTAAATGTATCAATCTATGTATCCGCTTACAAAATAGTACCAAAACCAAAAGTCTGCTTGATGCTCCGCACGTAGTATTCTCCCCAATTGCGCTTTGTACTCTCCTCCTCACCGATAGGAACACCCGTCCACTGCACTCTCATAACCGTGACATGATCAACATCGTTCTGGTCAAAGGTAATCTCCAACTTGGAATGGTGACCAGCAGGCCACTGCTTCAACCGCCAACTCTGAACAATACGCTTTCCCTCTTCCAACTCAAGGAACTCACCCGACACGTTCCCATCAAAAATCTCAAACTTGGCGTTTTTCTCCGCTCCGCCCCATACCTTGGGTGGCGCCCGAGTGAAGGCCGTGATGCGCTGGACATCAGTGAAGGTCTTGTACAGTTCCTCAGCAGTAGTACGGAGTTCCTCGTTATCAGTGACAGTAGTAGTATTCACCACCACACCCTTAGATTCAACAGCCTTAGCAGGCGCCCCAGAAGCACCGGCGGCAGCTGTCTTAACTTGGGGATGAACCTTAGCGGGGGTGAAACCGGCAGAGGGGTTTGTTCCGGGGGCATGTTGGATATCCTTTCCGTGTTCCTTGATCAGGGCGGGACCGAAAGCCTGGAAAGAGGCACGCAGCTTAGGGAGTAAAGCGGATCTGACGAGGTCCTTGACGGGCTGCTTGGCTTTATCGTCACTGTGGACGTCGATTTCAAACTACGAAGACAAGAGAGTCTTAGCATGCGAATACGAAGATTTACAACTACGAGAGAAGAGATAAAAAAGTTCCAGCCACTTACCACGTATTCATCCTCGTCGGTATCATGGGCGACCTCGGGAATGGTAATAGTGCCAGTGACGTCCTGAGCATCGGGGGCAGAACCTGGACAGAAAATAGAACAGTTAGTACATATATTGTAGCTAGCTGAAACCGGAATCTGTGGACTTTTGATATGACAATGTAGATATATAGCCACATTGAAGCCAACAAATCATAATGAGAAGCAGCATTCAACGGCATATCGTGGGCAAGAAAAGAAGAGAAAAAAAGCAAAACGAAAATAAGGACAACAATTGAAAAGGGTTGAATCATACCCGAGTATTCAAGAACAAGCTTCACATCAAAGATAGTAATGACCTTTCCCTTTCTCTGACTGACATCGACATCTCCATCCATGCTGGTAACCTTTGTAATTTCCGCCTTGACGTCGCCATTCTCAACTGACAGAACGGTCAAGTTCTCGTCAAACCACGCGCGCGCCCATCCCGTTACATCCTTGCTGACCCAGTGCCAGTTGTTGGGGTTGTGAAGAACCATTTTGGAGTATCTACGATGGTATATGGGAAGAAAGACAAAGAAAAAGGGGGCAAAGAGTGAAGTTCAATCACGCAACCTATGGAATATCTAGAGAACTTGTTAGCATTGGCACCAGATAACGCAAAATAGATAGATGGCTAAACAAGTTTATGATGTGGAGATTCGTTCAGGTTCGGCTCTGGATGCCGCAGCAAGGTAGTCATCAAGGAAGGGAGTACAAATCACTCTATGACTGGTGCCAGCTGGTGGTTCATCATAAACCTCCACATCATAAATAATGTGCGCCAAGGGCGAGAAAGCAAAAGAAGAGAAAACATACCAGTATAAAAAACTACGCTCAACAAAGCCAAATCCAGCCTCGTCAAACGTTACAATGAAGAAAAAAAGAAACAAAAGAGGGAGGAAAACCAGACGAGAAAAGAAAACGGTCCTCGGTCAACCTTTTATAAACGCGCCTCGCTTGTAAATATGGATCCCAAGTTGAAATTAAAGCGGGCTCTGTTCTGCAAGGCGCCGTTGATGCCCTTACACGGCCGAAGCCTCTAGAAGAAAACTTGTTGACCGCCGGTAAAATTCCGGAGTTGCTGGTGGGGGTAGGTGGGGATTTGGGTTATCTTATCGGTATCGATAAGGGGAATTGTTTAGTTTCCTGATTAGGAAATTTCGGTGAGACGGGATGTTTATGGCTGTATGTTGTGAAGATTGTTGGTATCACAACGTGGTAAACACTATTTGGTTGGTTGGTTGTATCTTTGGAGGATATTTATAGACGATGGATTCAATGTAGGGTGTCATTTGTGTTTCCCGCGGTTCGGTAGTAAGACAAGAATCCAGACCGCGCTTAGTAACTCAAACTTGACATTGGCGCTATTTGTCCATGTAACTCTAAAGTTAACCGCAGTATAATAATAGGCTTGTCATTTAGTGAGTTTAAAGTGGTATCTTTAGGATGTTGTATGTACAATATGCACCTACCTAGTTAACCCCGAAAATAATAACCTCATTCCCAAACCTCGTAACACAACCATAACCCCAATCCAAACAAAGCAACCACGCCCCGTGATCGTGATACCTTCCCAATTTTTCACAATGTTGTACAACACTGTCAACCTCTAAGAATCTTCAAACTCTCCATATCCATCTCCCACGACCACGACATTTTCAGAAATGCCCATGTCAGCCTCCCATTCTAAGCGCCGACCCCCGTCCACACTAACCAATCATAACCCCCGTTATCTAGGATCTATAAATAGAATCACCGGAGGGAAACCAGCCAATTGGCGACGACTATCATGAGAATATCGGTCACTTTGCTTCAGCATGCATTGACGTGGATGGTATGGTTGGTTTGACTGGTAGGTCAACTTCCAGCCTCCCGCATTGATATGTGAACTTGTGAATGCGGGTTACGTACGGAGCGTTTACAAAGATGGGAGGGGAGCTATACCTGGGTTATATACCTGACGAGTGAATATCAAGTATTCCAACGGGCGTAGATATGCACATCCCCTCCGCCCGTCAGACAACAATATGCATCCCTCGAGAGTCTTGTAAAAGCCAACAACACATGTAGTCCTACAGTGTCCCGTTCTAACCCCCATCCATCCTTCCTCCCGTCCTGCATAGTAAAAAAATCCCCCAAAGAACCTCGCTCGCCCACGCACAAACCTCCACCACGCAACCGTGCAGAATCCTCCCTCATTCGCAAAAACAATCTCAACTTCTCAACACCATTCAAATCTTCAAACCTCCATTCTTCCTCACTCACAAGGCAAGCCCGCCAAAATGTCACAACCGTCCCGCTTCCGCATGTTGAATCCCCTTCGAACTACCGCATCTCCCTCTCCTATACCCCCACAAGTAAATCCGCTCTCCGCCACCGCGGCTGCAACTGCTTCAACCTCCGTCGCATCCCCCGCCTATACCTGTTCACCCGCTTCCTCAATTCAACCGTATAACCCGCAAGAATGGGTAAGTAGCTCACCAACACCGTACTCCGCCGCCAGCGCCCCCGCGCACTCGCGAGTACATCAAATCGCCCAAGAAGGTATGTACATGTACAAGTTTCTTCCCCTGCCGATCTCTCAATATCTAACAACCTAGATACCGCTGCTCCGCCCCCCTACAGTCCGCCCCGCTCGTCAAATCCCCGCCCCGTAAGCATGTTTGAGCCCACGGCCCATCTCCCACGACATGCACCACCGACAGCGCCTTCCTTCCCACCTCCCCCATCTACAAGTCGACAGGCCTCTCGTGATCGTCGCTTCGGGTTATCCACATTCAGCCGTCGTCGTGAAGACTCTCTAAGTAGCCCGTCACATGAATCATCCTCTCGGAACCCCGGAAACCTCTCCGTGCAAATCCCCACAGAAATCCGCACCAGTATCCCCCCCGAGCCACCGTCCGCTCGCCGTGCCGTATCCACTGGCGCGTTAGAGTCTCTACCTACACATACGCCATATTCATCTTCTTCACGTAACCGCTGGGAACCCGGCATGCCTCTTCCGCCACCACCTCCCGGTCCCCCACCGACATCCAGCCGCTCAGCCAGTGTTCAAGCCGATGACCGAAATCGTCCCATGATGAGTCCACCAACCAGACGACCTCCCCCCACCGGAGTTGTCAAGTTAGGTCCCGTCCCACCGACCCCCGCCAACTGGGAAGATGGTACACCCGGCGTGACCATTCCCGCCGCCGCACCCAGCCAATCACACAGTTCGGAAAGCGGTGAATCCTCCCGAGAAGTATCGAGTCCGCCTCTCTCGTCACCGCCCATTCAAGATAAAACCATCGCCCAACGACGTAGTGAAAGCCGCACGCGCAGTGGCCGTACCAATGACTTAGAGCATAAGCAACTCTCGGACATTGACATTCCCTCCGTGGGTTCCCTACAACGGTCCGGCGCTACAAGAACAACCCCACGAAGTGCCAAATTCGGCGAGTCAACACCCACAACCGGCGAACCATCCCGCTCCGCCACGAAACCTCTCCACATCGACACTGGAACGCCCTCTTCAGCTCGTCCCATAGAGAAGTTAATAGCGCAGACACCCCCCGTACGGCCGGCAGCAACCCGGAATAACACGCCAGATCCCGCGTTATCAAATGGGTTACTAGCTGCAAAACAGAAGGCTGTGATGCAGACGGCAGATCAATTCAGCCATGATACGATCGAGCGGTTCCAAGCATTCGCCATGAAAGAGGCCGCGGCAGGGACAGATGCAGAGCGGGTCCGTTTATTCGCCGACTTCATCGTAATCGAATCACGAATTCGCAGGGAACGATACGCCAACGCAATCAAAGTAATGGGATCCGAAATCTTCGATTTAACCCGTGACCTATTCCGGCCTATGCCCGTTCGTCGCTCATCAAGTGCGTCCCGTGGAGACTGGAACCCCGAGTCCCCCGCACTCTGCTCCGCCGCAAGTACCGCACACACAACCTTCCGCGATAGTCTACAATCTTCAAGCGAATCCGCCCCGCCAAGTGTCGCCGCCACCACGTCACTTCCGCCATCTCCAGGGCCTCCGGCAAATGGACAGCAGTGGCAGACTCACGGCTTCATGCCTAGTTTATCACCGATTCTAAGTATGAGTATCAATGATGACTGTGACTCGCGGGGTCGTCCGTCAAGTAGATGGTGGGAACAGGGGTCTCAAGGGAGAGTAGCGGGGAACTTGGAAAGGTCTAAGAGGGAATCCAAGTATATGGGTGTTCCAAAGGAAGCTCATGAGGCGTTACAGTGGGAAGATGAGCCAGTAGTGCCGGAGAGAGATGTGGGAAGTAGTTCACGAATGGGTGAATACCCCACTGAAAAGACCCTTCTAAACGAGGACACTGCCACCCCTCAACGAGACCACTTCTCCAATTCGTCACTCTTATCTCTGTCAACACCAAGCACACCCAGTGGAAACTCAGTCGACGTATCTCGCCTCGTGACACTTCCACCTCCATATCCCCGCCACCACCCCGCGGTAAACAACAACCATCCCGATCTTCTCGATATCCGAACCGAAGTTCGTCTTCTCAGCGACATGTCCACCATAACCGCTACCCAAGAATCCTTCAAAACGACCTCCTTGAAACATCGTCAAGACATCGTCCAGGAGCAAGCTACCGCCCGCCAAGAACTCATTAAGAATCTTTCTACTTTGATTTCCTCCGGTGCAATGACATACATGGAAGCCGGCGCCATTGAAAAAGATCACCAGGAGACAGAGCGTGCCAAGACCAAAGATCTAGATAAACGGGATTTCGAAGAGTTTCAACGCCAAGTCGTCCTCCCCCTGAACGAGGTCTTAACTACCCGGATAGAATCCGCTACTCGTCTGTTAAACGCCCTTGCAACAGGTCTATTCGATAACCCCAACACAGCAGACATCCCCCAGGAAGAAGGCGACGACCAACCCGAACTTCTCGAGAAACTCACCCTGTTAAAATGGATCTTTGAAGCCCGTGAGACTCTCTACAAAGCCATCTTCGACATCCTTTCTGCCCGAAATGATCGATACAGAGACGTCGTTCTCGCCCCCTACATCGCCACCAACAACACGGAGAAAATAGAAAGTACCCGGCTCTTCTTCGAGAACGACACACTTGTCCGTCAACGAGCTTTCGCCAATGAAGTGAAAGCCCGAACCCTCGAATTCCTCAACGTTGTAGAATCCAACGTCATGCGTGGCTGTGAAGTACAACTTAATGCATTCTGGGACATCGCCCCTCCCCTCCGACATATCCTGGAGAAAATCCCCCACACCACAAACTCCCTCCGGGCTTTCCGTATTCAGATTCCCGCGTCGGAATATGCAGAGAACCCCGCTTACTATGACCACCCTCTTCAATATCTTTTCACATTACTTCTTCACGCCAAGAAAAGTACCTACCAATTCATCGAGTCTCAGACAAACATGCTCTGTCTCCTTCACCAGATAAAAGAGGCTGCCATGAAAGCCGAAGCCAAGGTTATTGAGCGCGTGGAAAACGGCGGCGTTGATAGGGCAGAAGGGTGGATGAAGAAGGAACAAAATCTCTTAAACGAAGACTTGAAAGAAAAGGTTCGCACGGTAGAAGAACAGTGGCGGAGTGGATTAGGCGAGGTAGTTGACAATGTAAAGGAACGAATAGGCGAGTTCCTCCTAGAAACCGGCGGGTGGGATGAAATGTTGGAAGAAGACAGTTTAGCATAACGTAACCGCCGTACTATATACTCTAATAACGACCATAATGACCCCTCTCTACTTAAACTCCTTTGGCAAATCCATCCCCACCTTCCGTGCCGTCAATCTCACTCTCTCCTCCGTATCCATCATCATACCAGGGTTATATCTCTCCACCAACTCAACATATTCTCTCTGATTCTTCAAATACGACACCAACTCTTCCGCCTCCGCGGCATGTAAAGCCGGAAGTGGCCGGACAGGAAGCCCGTTGGGACTGATTAAGGGTTTAGTGGTAGTTGGTGATTCAAGGGCGTTCCGGATTGCGAGGTGAAGAGGCGTGCGGTGTCGGAGGATGGGCCGGGGAGGAAGTTCCCGGAGGAGGGAACGGTAGATTGCTCTTGGCGTACGGACCATTTTGTTTTGGGGTCTCTGAATAGGGATTTGAATGAAAGAAAGTGAATTGATTGGTGGTTTTGTGAGTTGTCGTTGACGTTAACTTGAGGATATATACAGCAACCCGCTACGCCGTGTTTCAACCGAACCTCAATTTGTGCAACAACTATCTTGGTTAAATTGCAACCCCGTACCCACTTTTCACGTAACCTCCTCCAGACACTCAACATCGCGATACATACTACAAAAGAAACAACCAATAAAGTCCACGTATATCCCTTCCCGACTCTCATCCAGTCAAAGGCACCTCTCTTCCAACACACAAACTCAAAGAACCACAAAAAACTCGTCCAAACCATATATTCATACACCCTAAAAGTACAATCCCCCGCTCATTTAATCTTCTTCTGCTTGAGCTTAATAGTCTGCCCGTTGATATAAACACCTTTACCCTTATACGGCTCCGGCGGTCTCCACTTTCTAACTCTCCCAGCAAACCCCATAATAGCCTCCTTATCGGTACCCTCGAGTAACACGCGAGTAAGCGACGGCGTAGTAACCTTGACACCCTGAGGGATTCCCATTTCAATGGGATGAGTATATCCCAACTTCATGCACAGGAACTGTTGACCCGGGTATTCCTCTCTATGCGGTCTCCTTTCAATAACAGCACGGTAACCAATACCCGTGAGTCTAAGAACTGCCGTATGTCCTTCAGACACACCCGTGATATTTCTCGACAAATACGACCACGTAGTTCCTAAAAGTCCACCGTTAGCAACTGTCTTCGCCCTCCAAAAAGACCAACAATACTCACCCCACATCTCCTTCATCCGTCTCTCCTTCCCATCAACCCCGACCACCAAAATCCGTCTGTCCCCAGCACCTTCCTCCTTAACACTGACGAAATTCGGAATCTCCATCTTCAACTCGCCCAATGGCCCCTTAATAGTAACCGTCCGGGAAGTCTCCTCCTTCCATGCCGTCGGATCCCTCTTAACCACCGGCGTTCCAACACTGACCTCCACCCCCGGAGGCACTGTAATAGGCGTTCTTCCCAGCTTAGACCCCACAATCGGCGTGCTGGAGAAGAACCGAGTTGTCGGGAGAGACAGCATTGGCCGGATGGCCGTGCGGCTCGTTGAGAACATTGTGTTCCGCGTCTGTCGAGTGGTTGTTGTCGCGATTTATGTCCGTAGGTCTGTCGGGTATGCTGGAGGCGAGCTCACAGTCCACTGCAATCGCCGCAATCGAGCCCTTAAGCGTCCCGTCGCTAGTTGAAATGTCGCAACAAAAAATGGCCGAGAAGAACTCCCAGATAGCCGTTAACTTGCTCTTCAATTGCAAACTCCAAATCCTCAATAACCCGAATCAACGTTAAGCTTCCACCCCCCGGACCCGCACTACGTTTTTTCTGCTTACTCAGCATCGTCCGTTCAAAATAACGACCTTACAACCACCTGCGTACTACCTCAATCTCCACTTTTCAGTTATTCACATCCAGAAAATGTACATATTTACATACATTATACTCAAAATCATATACACTCTTATTCAGAATAATAAACATCACCCACACCCACCTAAATCTAAAAAATTCATCTCCCCCTTCCATGTAGGCCCTTTCTTTTCCATCAATTACCACAAAACCCCACACAGAAACTTAAAGAAAAAATCGCACTTAGAAACAACGAAAAAGAAAAGGATTATGGTATGAGCAAAGAACAAGTAGCAAAGTAACCCCAATGTGACAAATGGCCCCAACGAAACCAAGAAATCCCTCAACAACGTAGAGAGACAAGAGACGGGTATGGAAGCAAGAGATATGAAAAAGAAACCGAAAAGGAAAAAAAGGCAGACGTCATCCAAAGGCTACAAAGAAAAAGAGAAAAAGAGACACAAACACAGCACACCGGCCGCATCAGCAAATTAATTTAAGCCTCCTCCTCAAGGGGAACCTCCTCCTCGTACTCCTCCTCCTCCTCATCAATACCAGCATCCTGGTACTGCTGGTACTCCGAAACGAGATCGTTCATGTTGGACTCAGCCTCAGTGAACTCCATCTCGTCCATACCCTCGTTAGTGTACCAATGCAAGAAAGCCTTGCGACGGAACATGGCAGTGAACTGCTCACCAATGCGCTTGAACAGCTCCTGGATGGCAGTAGAGTTACCAACGAAGGTCGAAGACATCTTGAGGCCACGGGGAGGAATGGAGCACAGGGCGGTCTGGACGTTGTTGGGGATCCACTCAACGAAGTAAGAGGAGTTCTTGTTCTGGACGTTGCGCATCTGGTCCTCAACCTCCTTCATGGCGACCTTACCACGGCTATAGAGAAAATGAATGTTAGTGAATGATACTCCAAATATGATGCAGGGAAAAGGAACTTACAAAATGGCAGAGCAGGTCAGGTAGCGACCGTTGCGGAAATCGGAAGCAGCCATCATGTTCTTGGGGTCGAACATCTGCTGGGTAAGCTCAGGAACGCTGACAGCGCGGAAAGAGTGGGCGCCACGGCTGGTCAGAGGAGCGAAACCGACCATGAAGAAGTGAAGACGGGGGAAGGGAACCATGTTGACGGCAAGCTTGCGCAGATCAGAGTTAAGCTGACCGGGGAAACGCAGGCAGGTGGTGACACCGGACATGACGGCGGAAACCAGGTGGTTAAGATCACCGTACGAGGGGTTGGACAGCTTCAGGGTGCGCATGCAGATGTCGTACAGAGCCTCGTTGTCAATGCAGAAGGTCTCGTCAGAGTTCTCAACAAGCTGGTGAACGGAAAGGGTGGCGTTGTAAGGCTCGACAACGGTGTCGGAAACCTTGGGGGAGGGAACGACGGAGAAAGTGGCCATCATGCGGTCGGGGAACTCCTCACGGATCTTGGAGATAAGCAGAGTACCCATACCGGCACCGGTACCACCACCCAGAGAGTGGGTGATCTGGAAACCCTGGAGGCAGTCGCAGCCCTCAGCCTCACGACGGACGACGTCGAGAACCTGGTCAACCAGCTCAGCACCCTCAGTGTAATGACCCTTGGCCCAGTTGTTACCGGCACCCGACTGACCGAAAATGAAGTTGTCGGGACGGAACAGCTGACCGAAAGGACCGGCACGGACGGCGTCCATGGTACCGGGCTCGAGATCGACAAGAACGGCACGGGGAACATACTTGTTACCGGAAGCCTATTGAAAGTAGGCGGTTAGTATTTCTGTATGGCTCTAAATTTCCTCCTAGTGGTACACACGAGTGGTGTGGCAACTAGTGATCCTGATGTCTTGTAATTCGTACCTCGTTGAAGTAAACGTTCATGCGCTCAAGCTGGAGCTCAGAGGTACCGTTGTAACTATACTCATGTCAGCTATGATCGTTGCTGTGAATTCAATGCAATGGTAGTTTCCGGAGTTTCAACCGTAACATCGTTCAAACTCCATGTGCTACCACCAAATCCGATTATACATACACGCCATTGCTGTCAAGGCCGTGCTCGCCGGAGATGGTCTGCCAGAAGGCGGCACCAATCTGGTTACCCTATTATGAAATTAACGTTAATAATTCGTCCAACAATCATAGTGAAAGCGCCTGTATCAGGCAACCTTCTGAGGGGAGGAACAAAACTTACGCACTGACCGGTCTGAAGGTGGACCTGTTATCGAAGCAAAACCTGTGGTTAGCATATTGTGGCCAAATCGATATCGTTGAGTCGACATGTCGTCGTCGTGTATATTCGTGCGCCGTTATCATGAATCGTGATCGTATATGCCTCCATGCAGGGCAAACATTCCAATGGCACAGAATCGCGGGGTATCGATGCTCAGGGGTAGCTACCCTGGCTTCATGGAAAAGTGTTACACCAACCACGACCCCAACAACAGAAAATATTTCCCGGCATCATTGGCGAGTCCGACGTAGAGCACATGAATAGCCTTGAAGACAATGGCATCAAGTTGTCGCGTCGCAAGGCCTGCCCGACCAATTGGCCTCATCCGGGAGGCTGGGAAGGCTAGCCATGTGTCGAAAACACAGTCGACCCACGACAGACAGGCCTGACAAGCAAGCCAGCCAGCCAGACACGGGTTCTAATCGATGCAGCGACGGTGATCTCGAGGTTGTGTATTGCGATGTAGTGGTAGATTCCAAGACGAAACGGTTCGGTACGGCGGATGACGGCAGGCGAGGCGGCCAGGTAGCGGCAGACGTGGGCCGGGAAAGGGGCGTCGTAAGACGACGAGAAAAACACGACGGCGACGATGAAGACATCAATTCATTGTTGTCTACTTACGATTTCGCGCATGGTGACTGATGAACTGACTAAAGGGTTGAATGGACGTGTAGAGGAAAAGGGAATGAAAAGAAATGAAAGCAGATGAAGGAGGAAGAGGAAAGAAAAAAAGGCGTGAAAGCTTTCAAGAGCGAAGAAGGAGCGAATAGCTAAGGGGAAGGGCAAAAGACCAGGTTAGGCTTGGATAGTTAGGGGGTAGAAGGACAGGATGTAGCCCAAGCAGTGAAAATAGAGGCTACTGAGGAGCACTGTAACTAATAGTAATGGCAAGCCAAAATTGTCCCCGAAACCATAACAGGAAGGGGGAAACCGTTGGTTGGCAAGGTTCTAGCTTTTGGCGTCAAGTTTGGTTTACTTGGTTTGGGAGGAGGGGACGGCAACCTGAACGAGAGGGGAACCAATTCAAGAAACAGCCTACGTGATGTATGTACATATGGTTTAGAGACAAATTATCGTGACATTATGGTTTAGTTGATCTTGGTGAGTAGCTAGCTTGAACATTGGTTTTTTTCTTTCGTAGCAACGATATATTCACGGTCATCAAAAAGCGTGTATACACGTCCTTATACAGTGGCCACTACCCAATTGGGCGGTACCCTTAACCCAGGTCGATCTCTATAACCACCGGGTCCAGATGATTCGGAATATCTGTATCAGGTATATGCCACTGTGCTATAGCGAGCCGTGACAGTTTTCCCATCTCACCATTGGTATCTACATTGACCAATTGCTGGTTCCTCTAAAGTCGTGCTGAATGTTCGCTCGCGCCGTAACATGTGACATTGATGGAGGGGTAACTGACTCAATATAGATCACGATCAACCTACCCACGCTATCCCACTATCCGTCCAAACACGATGGATAAACTGACACCACAACCTAAACTGACAATGGAATCCATTCTCCAAAACACAGATATTGCCCCAAACCGTCAGGCTAGTCTGGTGTTGTCTGTTATCATGTCGCCAGCCAACCCTTCCTCTCGCCAACGTGGCCCCTGCCCCCACTTCGTGATTTTTTTCGAGAATCTACTGAAATAATTACTACACGCGATACATAACCTGCACCTCTCTGCCCAATGTTGAACAAAGTCCAGGGTCCCTAAAAAGGGGCAATTCCATTTGAATTGAACATCTTCTAGACGTCCTTGATTCTAACACATGTGGTTGTCTCAATTCATTTTTGTCATCACAAATTGTTTCACTCTCTAGCTCTGGTCATTCTTACTAACCATACTTTACTTGCCTATATAAGAAAATAAAGCATCCGGAACAATGGAGCTCCAGTGTACCTCACTAAATTCTCACCTAAACCCGTACGCTCCCCTGAGCGCCGGCGCCAACTGTCCCTCATTGGCCGGCAACCGCCTGAGCACTGCTGTTTATTTCGGTCTGTCGATTGGCCAGTGGGGCTAATTTTCCGCTTCCCAAATAAACCCAGGGCATGTTCCTAAAATCGTGGTATAGCACGGTGTCAATCTGCTCTAGCCTAGGAACATCTCCCAGCCCGCTGTACAGCAACAACACCAATCACTTGGCCAATCTTGTTTTCCGCCAGCTCTTCTGGGAAATACCCCGGGACCATCAAGTGGAAGGGCCACTACGGCTTGTTTACTTTTGCGCTGTACTGATAAGGGATTAGACAGAGAGCCATTCTAGCCTGATGGCTGTCAACATCAGATGCTTTTGCTTTGGCAGCTTGTGGAATGTCTGTGATCTTGAGCTAGTTGTGACACAGGATTGACTTATTCACTATACTAGATTCCATCAACTTCACGATACCTTGAATGTCACATTCAACATGTTCAGCTCAATTTGTACCTGAATCTTGCCCCTGGATGTCAACCCAAAATTCACGTGTACTTAATCGTCACTATGATAGGGTTATCGCTCCCATATCCACGAACGGTCCAACAACCCCTTATGCCTCCTTCGTTGCCGAATCCCCAATATGCGGAAGACCATCCCATCACTCAACCGAACTGCATCCGTTCTCCAGCTCCCCTTTTTCCATCAATACAGAAGGCCTTCCTTGGAGGTTGGGAGTCCAGGGCCCGTCCAGCCGCCTGTCAGGGGAAAACCTATGGCTTGCCCTTCCAGAACCATCAGAACACTACAACATAAACCTACCTGTACCTAGAGCACAACGCGGCTGCCAAACGGTGGCGGGAGGGGAACGGCGGTGTGATGTGCGCTCTGATATGTATGACAGGGTTGATGTGGTGCAGGCGCTACACACCGGACAAACCCTGACTTTGGCTGCACATGCTCCGGTCAATCCTACAACAGCCCACTTCGGACATCATTCCGTATCGCCGGGCATAACACTTCAAGATACAATTCTTGTCAATTCATAGTGTATTGCATGTCTGTGGCATATAACGCCAATTCAAAAATCCCATTAACCCAAGAAAACCCAACCTATGTAAACCAAAATAAAAAACAAAAACGCCCACCACGACTCCGCTCCCGATCCCCACTTTTGATGCTGTGTAATAAAAGCCAGGAAATGAAAATAGGGGCCCAAGGGTTTACCCGACCATCGAACCGCCCATTAGCTTTTCGGACCATTATCACCAGGGTTGATAGTCAGTATGACAACCCTAATCTAATGCGCCTTAACGACACCGGCGGCATCTGCTTGCGCCGTGATGCGCTTCTTGTACATCTGGACGTCACCGTCGAACTTCTCGACAGTACCTTGGTCACAGACCCAAAGAGAGGTACACACTGTTTGCAACATGGTGACATCGTGAGAAACCATGAGCACACCACCCTGGAACTGCTGCAGCGCCTCTGACAGCGCGTCCATAGCTTCAATATCCAAATGGTTAGAAGGTTCGTCAAGAACCAGAATGTGAGGGTTGGTCAACGCCAAGCAGGCAAACGCAACTCTGGACTTCTGACCACCAGAAAGTACAGCCATCTTCTGCAGACCAGTTGTACCAGTGATACCAAAGGCACCCAGTTGGCGACGGTACTCTTCGTCAGTCCGGCCAGGGTAGGTCTTGGCCATGAAAGAGACGGCAGACATAGTAAGGTCGAGGGCGTCGACGTGGTGTTGGGCGAAGTAACCGACACGGAGACGGGGGTTCTGTGAAATGATACCGGCTGTTGGTGAAAGACGGCCGATGAGGAGCTTGAGGACTGTAGTCTTACCAGCACCGTTGGGACCAACGATACCAATACGAGAGTCCAATTGCACGTCGAGATCGACGTTCTTGAGAAGAATCTTGTCAGCAGTGTAACCGAAAGTGACATCGGTCATCTGGATAATTGGCGGCGTCATCTTCTCAACATCAGGGAACTTGAAGTGTACGGTGTACTCGGCCTCTGGGGCCTCCAATACAGGCATCTTCTCCAGTTTCTTGATACGCGATTGCGCTTCAGAAGATTTGGCGGCGTTGTAACGGAACTTGTCGATGAAAGCCTGAAGATGGGCACGCTCGGCCATTTGTTTCTCGTACTCCTTCTTGGCGGTCTTCTTGCGCTCCTCGCGAGTGGCGTAGAAGCTCTCGAAGTTGGCACCGCGGTAGTAATCGAGACGCTCCGAGTGCTGGTGGATGATATCGGTAGCGACCTCGTTCAGGAAAGCTCTGTCGTGAGAAACGACAAGAACGGTCGAAGGGTAGGTCTGCAGGTAGTTTGACAGGAAAGTAATAGACGGGACATCCAACATGTTAGACGGCTCATCAAGAAGCAGGAGATCAGGCTCGCAGAACAGAGCACGAGCGAGAGCAAGACGCATACGCCAACCACCGGAGAAGGTCTTGGTGGCAAATTGCTGGCGTTCGGCGGAGAAACCAAGACCAGCCAGAATACTGGCAGCACGAGACTCGGCCTTGTCGGCTTCCATCTCGGCGAGCTTGGATTGGACGTCTCCGAGGCGAGTATCAAGAACTTCGCGTTCGCGGTCGAGCTTGGCGGCATCAGCGGAAGTGTCGGCGAGAGAAGCACGTTTAGTCTCGAGCTCGTTGAGTTCCTCTGTGAGTTCCTATAGACACACAAATGAGTCATGTCAGTTACACGAATACAGGGTATTTCAATAGAATAATAACTTACGCCTTGCTCACGCAAAAGTCTCTTACGCCAAACATCGGCATCCAGAACGGCCTGGATAGCAGGCGTGTCGTCACCAGTGAGCTCCTGCTCAACGTGAAGAATAGAGATATGAGTAGGAATGGGCAGCTCACGGCGAGACAGAGCTCTAAGCAGGGTAGATTTACCCACACCGTTGTTACCAACCAGACCGTAGCGGTGACCATAGGCAAGAGTAAAGTTGGTATCCGTAAGAATACGTTGACCACCAATGGACACATCGATGCTGTCGATCTTGATATCCTTGGTCTTGTTGCCGCCACTACCCAGTTGAAGAGGGTTGACAGCCATGTAGAACTCTTCGTATGACTGTGTATCCTCGGGCTGCGTAATAAGACGGGAAGCCTCATACTCGACAGTCTTGAACTCCTTCTTCTGCTGCTTAGCCGCAATCTTGCGCTCAGCCTTCTCCAGCTTCTTCTTGTCGACCTTGGATTCGACCTTCCTGGTATTGGCCGACTCCAGATCAACACCACCAGTAGCAACAGCCAAAGTCGACGACATGTTACGCTGGGCAGACACCTGGAAGGCCTGGTCCAAACGCTTCACGGCAGAACCAGAACGGTCCTCCGAAGCGTAAATTTCAGCATACTTGGCAACCCACTTCGCGACAAGAGCACGGATGCTAGCTTCCTGGTTCTTATCGGGGTTTCCGGAGGCAGAAAGAAGGAGTTCCGTGACAGTCTCGGCGGCTTCGGTAACGGGGGAGAGACCGGGGTTCTCCTCGTCGACGTTCGAGGTGGAGGCGTGGGTGAGGTACCCGGCCGAGTACTCGGAGAGAACTGGGTCGATGTTGGGGATGACGGTTCTGATTTCGGACTCCATCGTTACGGTTTCGTACGGGTAGTCGAGGTGATATGCGGGCTTGTAGAGGGCCGTCGGTAACTACGTCACTGAATCTATGTTGCAGATAGACACCGGTCTAGAGGTAAACGTGATTAGAGTCAATGAATCATTATGACGCGGTATGATGCTTCTTACTGTATGGTTGTCTATGCTCCGTTCGTATTAAACGGTGATTTATTCAATCAATAATGCGCCAGCAGTATGACGGGTTGGTGGGGTCATTGTAACTATTTCACGATTTTCACGTGTTAGGTCACGTGTCGAGGGGTTGTTTCTGACCCTAGTATAGTTTATGTTACAAGGGTTTATGTTTGTACTACCATTGATCATGACGGTAAGTAGACGTCAAAAGAGAAGTAATAGTTACAGTCAACTGATAGAAGAATATTATTTTGAAAGTGAATCTTGTCATTGTCGTGATATCTTATTTCTTAATTTCACGAGAGTCTTGATGGGTTTTAGAAAGGAAGGTGGTACATACATGCATGGAAGAAAACACCTACTCACATCAGCTGTGCATCAAGTGTTGACGATCTAGACATGTCTTATGAACGAACGACGTTGTTCAAAGATAAAGTTTGATGATATAAATGCGGTTGTAAGAGTGTATTTGTAGTTTTCCGTGTGGCGCTGTGTATCGCGAGAGAATTGATGTGCATTCGTGTATTTTCCGCGGCTTTGCCGAGGAGCAACAGATCATAACGAATCTTTTCCATAAACCAACTAATTGCTAATTCGTGAATATGGGGGTATAAACCAACTAATTGCTAATTCGTGAATATGGGGGTATAAAACATTATGGTTCAGGCAGTGTCCCGGCGAATGCCATTGACAGGTTCTCGGTCATGTGTTCAATGTCTCGTCATATACGTCTCGGGAGTCTGTAAATTCAAGACACTGACACCTACTATATGATTAAGTAGGTCACCCGCTTTGGCTTTGCTGTGGCGACACATTGTGTACATACATATTATGTGGTGGTTCTGTTTTAACGGTCATATATATGCCCCATGATGTGGTCTTCTCATTACGCGCCATCCAAAGAACTACCAGTAACAATCAAGAAGGACATGTCGTTACTATTTACCCATTACCGCATTCAGCCTTAGCGTCAGATCCCATAGCTCAATCTTCTCTCCCAACCAATCATCAACGAATCCTCACAATCAACGCCAGGAACACGATTTGGCCGCCTCAGTGAAGCCAATTTTGGTGTCACAATATCTCCCAAACAAGACATGATCGACGCGGCCGCATCACCAGAGTCAGGATAAGGCTAACCACTAGTAGAAGCAAGTCGGACAGTGCTTGTTTTTTCGAGCTGAGCGTCACACCGGCCGTAGTACTGCGTGAGGATAAATGACGACGTTGTCGCCACTTTTATCCTGGGGATATACCAAGACTTTCTTGGTGGCTCCATGGTACACGACGAGCCAGCTTGACGGCCGTCACTGCCGCCATCACAGAAGCTTATCTCCCGATTTTGTTTCTTGGTGGGTTCTTTATTGAGTTGCGCATGTGGTCAGGGTAGTGTCACAAGATTTACAAGTCCGTTGGCGTATTTTCGAATGCAATTTAATGATTGATTGTTATGGATTCAATGGTGTGTTGGGAAACCGGTGTGATCACAGTTTTATTACAGTAAATGGATAGGCACAGTTTACTGGTTGACATCCGATGTACCACCCGCGCTTACTTTTGACATTTTCATTGTCTAAACCAAGATATAAAACGCAATGGGCACAATATGTGTGTAATTCGGAGGCTAATTGTTTCGGATACAGTAGAGGTCGCACCATTACAGCTTCTTCAAGTAGCAAAGGATTCGCTTCGCAGGACTGTTTGGTGTCCTGGGATATTTCCGCATATTTGCTTTTTCTTCAGGTCGCAAAAACTTGCCGCGTCGGGTGATAATCCAGACCCAAGTCAAGATGTTCCATGGTCGCGGATGTTCCCCGGAGCACTATATATGTATGTATGTACGCCTAAAACATGACTTCCACAGACCCGACTCGGAATGTTACAATCAATACATCGAGAACATTCCGATTCTCACGAATCAAACTGAGGGGCAAATGCGTTATTTTACACACCGCCTCACTAACTATGCAAGTCAAGCTATCCTTCTTTATGCGCCAGAGCCCGTGACATCGAAAGGGATATGTACATATGCGCCTACATAAGCAAACCTGACCTCCACCAGTCTGCTTACAGCTGGCTCCCTCAAAAAACATATTCAAACGGACCACAGTCGGCCCCGCGATGATTCCAGTTCTGCCTGACCAGCACTGATCTATTTCTGGTCTTGCTTCAGTCTAGCGCTCTACCCCCACTTAAAGAAAACAGACCCAAGTAAATAGCAACGGGGATCCCTTGCGGCAATGAAGCCCAATTCAGTCATTCAGGCCCGGTCGTCTAAGCGCGTCAGCGGACAAAGTGCCTTAGTGCCCTGTAAGAACCAGTGTTTACAGGACAATAATTGAGATTAGTGTGTGGGCTCTGGGGTAATCGGGCCTGTATCTGAACATGGGTTATAGGTCTCTAATCCCGTAAGTGGGGATTCTCTGCTACTTCAGGATATTAAGTAATCTGGTCGTTGGAGATATAAAACAACGGTGTGAGCGATGGGAGAAAAAGGATGTGATCATTGGTTTGAAAGGACGATGAAAATCACAATGGAATCTTTGAGAAGGTTGACGATCTGTAGGGTTGACCGCGGGTTCAAAAGTCTGTAGTATGAGATGTGCAATGAGGCTTACGGATGGGTGCATGTGGTTTATGTATGGCAAGTTTGAAGACCATTTTATTGGTTGTGCAGCAGATTTTGGCATGAATGTGAAGCAGGTTGTCTGGGTTGCTATGTCATACATATAGAAGCAGGGTGAAGTGGCAGCTTCTGTCCACGATATCTCCAGCAAAACGGGTTGTCTGTGGTTACGGTGAACGTGGAAGAGGAGGTGACGAGCTTTGGCTATTCATGCTTGATGATGTGAACGTATGTACATACACACATATGTATGTATGGACATATGTATGTACATACATTCAAGTATGTAGACAACCACATATGTCAACCCAAGTCATGAGTTGCGATGTCGTTAATGGTTGTCACGGTAAAGACCAGAAACACCCCGCACTATTTACATTGCGAAGAGGCGCAGACACAATCTGATCGCCTCGTCACGAATGGAAATCTGGTTCTCACTACAATAGACCAGGACCGCGTGAGTTAAATGCGATATAGCCCATGTTATAGCAATTTACCACCATGACTTATTACTAGTGCCAGATTGGCAAACCTTGTAAAGAGAACCCCGAGATTTGAGCGGATGTTTTTTCCATTGTGCCACCGCTTTGTTGTTATAGTGCCGATTTACCGTGACTGAGGTAGACAGTTTAACGTAGCATGTAAGGCTTGATTAGTGATTGCGTAGATATCATCAGAAAGAAACACTATTTGCATATACATGGCAGATTTGTTTTCTAGTCTGATTGTTCAAAACGATGTTCAAATCTATAGCCAAATCCGTTTGGCAACGTCTAATCGAAATGCAAAAAAACGGTGTTGTCACATCTGTGTTCTAATAATTTAGATGAAGTTAATCAAATCGATCTAACCGTTTTCGGAAGTTTGTTTTCTCCACTTACGTCGCGCAGGGTTTCACTGCAACACAATAGCGCGTCTTAAACCCTAACATCTGACACTTCCGAAATCCGTCTGGCTGGATTTTTGCACCAACATCACTTAAATTTAACAATGACAAGCCATTTCTTGTCTGTGCAATTCAGTAAGTCACCACAACATTTCAAATCCGTAAAATTCGGCATCACTACGGATTTTGTCTGGTTTTGTATGCCAGATATGTCACCCAAGAATGGCAAGCAGATATGTTGCCGATAACATTGTACACAAATATGTACATACATGTGTATGACGACAAGTCTAGAAGCCATGGCATCGTCATGAATCTATTGGCCTTTGCTACAGCGATGCATAAAAATAACATTACCAGGCTTCTGGGGAGCCAGTTGTGGGGACGTGGCATAACACGAGCCATGTTACCATGTTATGAATGGACTAAAAGAGGGCCTGGTCTAAGCATGGGACGATTTTTTATGAAATCGATGCGGGATGCCGGGCACTAATTGTTGGTAAATTAGAGGCCTGCATAAACGTGGATTAACGAGTAAAACTAGGCTTCAGTCGGATCTGAAGTCTGCTCGTGGAAAATATGCAGGGCCCTGGAAAAGAGAGATGTGCAGATGCATAACTCAATTATACCAGTTCTGGCGAACTCACGAACTGGCCCGAGACGTCGTTGGCGAGAGCACTTGCATGAGTTCCTTGCGGGATGTGACATGTGCGTTCCAGTGCTCTGGAATAGTGGTGGCTATTTGTGTATGTACATACACTCCCTGGAAGAAGCTTGTAGCATGAATGTGCGTACACAATGAATGTGAAAAGAAACACCTGCTTGATTCACAATGTTCTATGCAATTGATGAGCCCTTGTATTAATGCTCGTCACTGGATCAACGAAGCTTCAGCCACAAAACAAAGGTTTCGATGTTTCCATCGCCATATCCGCAAACCTGCTTGCTTCTGGTAAAGTCGAATCTTTACCGGCTGAATGTGTGTATCCCTTCCAGGAACGCTCCTCTTGGTATGCAGGTACACACACTAGCTTGGTGATACATCACACCGTATGCCTTTTCCGTAGCCATAGTCCAGCAAACAACACACGTTCCCGAATTCAAGAACTCAAGAACGATTCGTACTGACGACACCGAGAAACTTGGAATGCCACGTTCCAACGGCCGAAACACAGCCGCCTCCCAAGAAAATGTTAATTCCGTTGTTGTGGAGCTGACGTGGTGATGGTGTCCAAAAGACATGGGCTTTGAAGGCGAGAAAAGCTTTAGCATCGCGACGTGATGTAGTTTGGACATTCATCTGATCCGTTCTTTGATGGTGATGGGGTTTTGTTCCGAAAGACCGGGGAGGCTTGAACACAAGCACAGCACACAAGCACAGAAGCACAGAAGCACAATGTTTGCTCATGTTGTCACGTATTTTCCTTCTTGTCATTTGATCATTGTGCTATTCTCACGGGTGGTACTTGTTGACTTTGTGCGACCCGTCTATGATGCCATTACTATAGCATCGTCTGCGAACCACAGTTGAAGATAGTCCAGCTCTCCATTGTGTCCAGATTAGTGCCCGTATGTCCCACATGTGTCCATAATTATAGAATATGCAAGGCACAAGACATACAGGACAATAGCGGGCGATCTGGTAAACCTTGGTATTAGCTCCCGGGATCTCCTCATTGCGCCGCTACTAATTTACGGCAATCAGTGTAGTGCGAGATGGATATCTGGCTTCTTTCCAGAGTCCTACATGCTGCTTGCCAACGCGGGAATCCTGAGGCGTCATGCTTTTGGACTTGCATAGTTTATGGCTTCGGAACAGGTTTTAGCCACGACTGTAAGTATCCGGTGGGTCGACGGGAAACCATACGTATAATTCTACTGGTTGCAGGACTGTGGCGTCTTGTTGCTGTGAGCTTTGTGGAAAGAACGGCCGTGGCGTATCTGTATGGCGGCTAACATGTCGGGCTGATGCAGCAATCATTTCATGTAATGTACTCGTGTAAGATCCAAAGAGTTGCTTATGTTTTTTCTGTACATACCGTCAGAAAGGGGTCCGTATGGATTTCTGACTACGGGCTTTCCGGCATTATACTGCGGCCGAGGCTCCCCAGACGGTTGCCCGCGCAGCAATGAATTACCATATCTTGCTGCGGCGGTTGCTATGTAGGCCCTGGGAACAACACAGACGTCTGATGGCGGAAGTCGACAAGCACCAAGGTATGGATATCAAAGCCTATGATGACCAAGTGCGTCAGACTTCAGCTTCTTTTTGGGGTAGACAATGAAGAACATGGTTCTTGCGACAGAAGCTCCAGGGAAGAACAAGGCACAGGGCTTCCCCGGAGACGTCCTAGACCTATGTACGCAACCACCGCAATATGACAGGGTCAAGATGAAAGCCAAGTAAAGTCAAGTCAGGCAGGTGTTGTCGAAGCGGCTCAGGGCCCTGGGGGTCACCTAGCTTAGGTCGGATGGCGTAGCAGTTTAGTCCATGTTAATGAGAACGGCGCAACAGCCAATATAATTTCGTGCATTTTACAGTCAAATCTATAGCCCTTACATCGGTCGGGGGAATAAGTCGACAAAGAAGGCCCTGCGGCGTCCAGGACCCCATGTCATCGGAGTGTTTGTTTTCTCGAAGAAGAGCATCGACTCTTTGGCTTTTTGGGGGCTCGTTGACGACCGAGTTTCTAAGAGACAGAGCGAGTTGATGCTGTGGAAGGACCATCCTATATCCTAGCTGGCCATAGTAGAAAGAAACCTATATGCAGTGTTGGAGCCACCTTGGGAAGACTTGTAGATGTTCTTCTTCTTCTTCTCTTCTTTCTTCCTTCAACCCCACGCCTTTACTGACGAAGGGGTTTGTCGTTGCCGACGTTCACTCATTTGTCCAGCTTCTCCGTCTTTTCTGTCGGCACACCGTCTATATCGTCCTAATTCGCCTATAAGCCAGCGTCTAAAAAGACCCCGCCAGCCTGTCGATAACAACGAGAACCCTGAGGCTCCCTTCCCGTCCGTCGTCCCAACACTTTGTGACCAGAACAATTCCAATATCGCCAAACTTGGTCACTCGGCTTTGATCATTAGAATTCGTCCAACCTGTCTGGCTTGCCCTGTTAGACTTCTATCATCCTTCCTTGTTCTTCGGTTACAACACACCTGGTCGTCTTGCCCAATCTAGATTCCTTGTGTTCCCTTGCAGCGTATCCTCGTCTACCAAATTGACGCTGCATTTCATTGTTTTCACAGTATCCTTTTTCTCTCTGTCTATTCCATTACGGTTTCACGTTTACAAGCTTTCATAATCCAGTCATTCCCACGACCATCCGCTGTAGCCGTTCAGCGTTAATCACTCCTTCTCTTGTCCTCTTGTCTCTTCTGAGCTTCTTTCTCTGCACCTACCTCAAACGCTGTCAGGTTGCTCGCTTCCTTCCTTCACAACAACCGTCCCTGCTTTGCACGACCCTCGCCTGCAGAGTGCCTTCCGCATATCATCCAGCACGTTAACTTTAGATTTTCACGACTATCACGGCGTTTGCGCATTCTTTCCTGTTCTTTCTCTTTTTTCAAACTTATCATTCTGTGCATTTCGTGGAGTTCGGCATCATCCCATCCCATCGCGACACTTATTTCTTAATTTTTTGTGGATTGTTGTTTTGTTTGTTTGCATCGTCGCCATTGTAAATCATTATTTTTTCCTCTTTTTTTCTTTTGTGTTTATGTTCAGTTGTTCGACCTGAAGTACTCACACAACCAGGTCGACTTCAATTTCGACTTTTGCATCAACGATTGTATCACCCTTTTGCGTCGTCTTCATTTGCTGCATATCTACACCAGTCCATTCATTCTAGACATTTTCTTTGCGACGATCAACCTGCCTTACGACAGTTCACAATCGACATTTCTTACACCCGCGCGAAATCGGATTCCCCTTTACAGTCTATGCTTTTGTAACAGCCTCAAAATTCACCACATACACCAATTGCGGAACGTTATCTCAAGCTCCCGAAATACCAGCTATAGCCCAGAAGCTTTTAGCTCTAGTTTACACTAGTAGCTTCAGCCGGCGGCTTAGCATCACGCACCCCCCACACACCGATCCAGCTACTCCTGAGAAATCGGTTATTGGCGTGTGAGCCTCCACATTCACAATGCAGGCCATTCCAAGTGTAAGTACTATAACCCCTCTAGTTGTCTCTGACGACATTTTATACATTCCTTCTTTTCCACGCATTTGTTCGTCGCCAATGAGCCACTGATCGACCAGGTCTGGTTGCCATGTCCCACTGTCCTACCAGTAGAATAAGAAAAAAAGTCACTTCTGCGACGTGATCTAGAGCGACTCTCCAAGCTAGTGAAAATCAGGATGATTTTGAGACACCCAAAACACACCACTAGGAGGACACAAAGGGATTTAGTCACTAAATCACTTTCGAGGATTTGTTATGGTGTGGGAGAAAACCAAACCATGGATTGACATTCATAAGGCCTTTGCGCCAATTGTAACCGCCACAGGCAACTTGTCATTGTTTAACCTTAGCATTCGCTAACTCGTCTTTGTTCCATAATAGCTCATTGGCACCAGCTGCGCTGTTGGTGTTGGCAGCGCTGGTTTTGTTTTTGGACAGAGCATTCCCGAGGCACAGGATAGAGCCCACACCTCGTATATTGCTAGATCAACGTCCCTGGCTGGGTACCCAAGATCCAGAACTCCATCTGCTTTCCGCCAAAACCGTCCATTCTCGCAGGACTTTGAGCCATCATCAGTTTCTTCCCGAGTCTCCGGATTCTCACATCTGACGGTCCCCACATCAGAAGCAAACAACTCGAGTATCCAAGATTTAAATGCGCATAGTTTGCTGCACTCCTCCAGTTTTCACAAGTCGAACCAGAACCTCAAGCACTCAGCGTCTCAACGACAGATTCAGCATCAGTCCTCGATAATCTCGAATGCCACGGTCGCTACGAACGGGTCTAAGAACGCTCGCCCCGTCTCCAGACGCTACACATTGAGCCGCCAGATTAGTTTTCGGCGTTCACCACAGCCTTTTGGAGACGCCAGCCAGAATAACTCACGCTCGCACACGCCTGTGATTGACGAAGGCTGCGGTGATTCTGTGTCATCCAGCGGTTCGTGGATCCGCAAGCTGGCGAGACGTCCTATCTCGCAACACGGCGGTTCTTCACGATCACACTCGGCTCTCGATTCACATCCGTCCTTGTCTCAGACCGCCGTCACACCAGTTATTCCCCCAGCATCCGGACCCAACAAATTGGTCAAGAGACCACCATCTGCACGAAACAACGACATCTCTCGCTCCACATTCCGCCGCCCCGCTACCAGTCATCAGCGCTCAGCAACCCTCCAGAACTTGACGAGCCCTACGAACCCAGACTTTTACTCAGAGCCTGCGCAAGTTAGGGAATTCTCTGCATTTGGTGCTACCCGACCTCCAGTTCTTGCTAGACAGACTCCCCGCACTCGTTGGAACTCTTTCTTGCATGCGCAAACCGTTATTGTTCACATCCGTAGCAGTTCCAAGATCACAGATAGCCCCTTCTCTACCAAGAGGGTTGTCACTGCGGCTCGCCGGGTGTTTGTTAGCAACGGGAGTACTCGCACCCCTGCAGCTCTGATTAAGCCCGATCAACTTGCGGAGGGTGACTTTAACATGTTGTCCAACCCTTCGGCGCCACCAATGTTTGTTCTCGAAGATCGGGCGATGTCACCCACTCCTTTGGACGAGCCCATGGCTTCGCTCTCCCTCCAACCTCAATCGCTGTATACCAGTGAGGCATCGGGTTCCAGTCCCGCGGAAATTGAGCCTCCGTTGGCCTCGCCCTCTAGTGTCCGCACCCGCCGGTCTCTCTCTTTCACACTTTCCTCTGCAAGCTCTTGGATCGCTCGCAACAGCAGTTTGCGCAGAGGTAAGCGCCGTGGATCTGACGCCAAGCCACCAAGCACCAGTGAACGCCTGTCTCGGGCTAGTTCGCCGTCTGGGCGGAACAATCAGTTCCCTGTGGCCACTCTTGACACAATTGAAGCATCCATCTTGTGCGACCCTGAACATGAGGACGAAGCGAATGTTCAGATTGGCCCCGTCGATGTCAGAAACAACTTCGTTCACGAAGACATTGAGGAGCGCACTGAGGAGGCCACCGAAGGATACAGCATGCAAGCCCAGCCAGAATGCACTGACATGCAAGAGGTCACTGAGTTGGACTTTGACAAGACTGAGATGTCAATTGCACCTGATGGCAGTCGTATTCCTAGCAGCCGTTCGCGTAACCTTTCCAAGTTCCCTATGCCCCCATCGTTTGCGCCCATGCGCATTGGCGTCGCCATTACTAGTGTGCGCGATGCTGTGCAACCAGCGCCGTCGTGGCAGCGGAGACCATCGGTTACTGCTGACAGAAGTCCTATTGCTCTTTCTGGCAGAGCTGGTACTGCACTGACACCGGCCCCTACAGTTACGGTAAGCAGTGCCAGCGCTGGATCACGCACTTCGAGTGGTGCCTCTCAGCCGTCGCACGAGTTCCGTTATCGCGAGCGGTCTTCTACTGTCGCTAGCTCTGAGATGGATGGACCCGAGTTTGCCTCGGCGGACGATGATACGGATTTCCACAGTGATGCCATGTATGACTCTGTACGGACGCATGGTTCAGTGCCCGTGCGTGCAGTGGAGACCCCCCTGGAATCTATTTTCAATGATTCGCCCCCAAGTACCACATTTGCGTTAAAGAACAAGCGTCCTTCGATCCTCGATCACCACGACCCGGCCTGGGATGCGCCTAGCTTTATGCGCGCTCAAGACGAAGACAACCTCCCAACGCCTATTCCCATCGGGATTCAGGCTAGAATGTCTCTTGGTAACTCCTCGTATGACCACCGTTTGTCTCTTGACGACGACTTTGAGGATGATTGGGGTGAGATGGATACTTCAATGGCCCATGGTGGCCTGTCGCCTCCTTCGGTGCAGGGTTCTATGAACATGCACAGCATCTCTGCCAACATGCGTAAGGCGCTTGCGTCTATGAACAAGGCCAACAACATTGCGGATGTCAGTGGTATCCAAGAGAGTGAATATGATGATACTATTCAGCGTGATCGTCCCCTCAGCAACTTGTTTGACTGGACGGAGCCATCTGTTCACATTGACGGCGAGCTCGAGCCGTTCCGCCCGCGCACAGTTCACGGCAAACAGGACGTGGACTCGCGTGGCGGTCGTGCTTCCATTCGCCGTCTTCCCGCGCCAGCACACATCCGCAGCCAGAGCGTCCCTGTTGTCAATGAAAACAGCGAGAGCACTTCTCCTATGACCTCACCTAAGTTTGGTACTTGGGGTCTCGGCACCAAGACCGCTTCTGAAGATTGGGGCGAGGACTTTGAGTTTGGTGACGAACAGACTGCCACTGAGCCCAACCATGCCGGCGACTCTGAACTTCGCAGCTCCTTCATCATGCTTGTTCCTGCCTCAATCCAAGCAAGCCAGCCTTCCTTGAAAATCCACTCGGGTCAGATTCGCGAGCTCTCTTTGCTCGTGAACGATTTGAAGCGTCTTTGCAGACACGGTCGTGAGCTGAAGATTACTGACAATCACAAGACCCTATGGGAAGAAGCCGATGGCATCATTGCTTTGGCTTCTCCTGATGAGGAAGAGCTTGAGGGTAGTGTCGATGTTTCTTCTTCCCCTGCTCCTGGCGATGTCAGTGACCACTTTATGGATGATAGCTTTTCTGAGGCTGATCTCGATGGTTTTGACATTTCTGAACACGACGCCAGTGCTATTCGTCACCGTGGTGCCCCCCGCCGGTCATCTGTTCTCCTTCCTGAGGACGACTGCTTCGGTGGATCATCTGGTGGTTCTTCGCCCGCTGCTGTTATCCCCGAGATCAACTGGCCTCTTGTTGAGGAGCCAGTTGCTGAGGCCTCGTCTGCTCTTTCCACTCCTGCGCCATCTTCACCAATTGCTTTCCCTACTCTTTCTGTCCGTAACCCTTCGCCTTCTCCCCGCCTTAGCCCCAGTGACACTAGCGCTGTTCGCTCTGTTGCTGCTGCGGTTCATCACACTACGACTCCCAACTCGGCTGGTCGGGGTCATGACGGCAAGTTCCACTTTGACACTACCAGTCTTAAGACGCTTGTGCGCCAGGCCAGTTCTCTGAGAGACTCTCTTGCTGAGGTTCTCCGTGAGGCTGATCCTGTTGCTGCCGCTGCTGGAAAGATTGTGCCTCTGTCTCCTGCCAAGCGTGCTGTTGCCCGGAACCGTGAGCGCGGCGGTATGCCCGCTTTTGCTCAGATGTTCAACGAGCCTGTTGGTACTGGAGTTCCACCTGTTCCTAGTGTAGTTGGCTCTGCAATCAGTCCAGGACGGGTACGAGCACCAAGTAGATTAGGTCGAGAAGTCACAGTGGATGGTGAAGAAGGTATACGACGAGGGGCAGCTCTCATGACAGTAACATGAGTAGGATACAAAAGAGACATGACTGTGTGTTGATAAAAAGGTGTAACTGTTTTGGTTTATTTATTTCCTTTTTCATTGGGGATTGTGTATTTGTTATATAACACGGGTGGTGTTCTGTTTGGTTAGGTTTCTTGGGCATTGGACTGGACTGGATCTTGGGTTTGGTAAATGGTTTTGGATTTGTTGTTTTATTTTCTGCATGGTCTTTTTCTTTGTCGGATTGTGGCGGATGTAGGACGACTGATAGACGGTGGTGTTTATGATATCTGGGCTCTGCCCGTGTAATACTGATAATGCTTTTCAAAACTTTCTTGTATGCTTTTGTGGTTATTGATGGGTATGGATTGTGGCTAGGCTTTGTCTTGTCTGACGACTATTCACTGGTTGCCCCGCTTCTAGCTGTCTAGAAATGTCCGCTCTTGTTTCCTGTATAGTCCGCGATAAAACATGTATCCATAACAGAGTCCAAATCTTCCATACACTTTGTAGCGTGATGATATACCGATGTCTCTCAGTCGGCAACATCCTGTATCAGGAACAACTCATGAAAGACCGTCAAGATGACATTTCACAGTAACTTCCAGATATGTAGATGTTACACGGGTTAAGTCGTATCAGACGACCTGTGCCACCAGGTCATTAACAAGATCACATCACATGACAACAGTAAATCGAAAATCAACACTTTTCATTTTAAACCTTATCCTAAACCTTATGCTAATCCTAAAACAAAACCAAAAGCAAACCCAAACAAGATCATTAAATCCACAAAAGAAAACGCTTCCCAAAAATGTAACAAAGCCGATATTCGGCAATCTATAAAGACTATCGATTGTCTCCAGGGTCATCATGTCCTTTCCTTCGCGCCGTAAGCCAACTGTTGTCCGAATTAACCCGTCGCGTTTTCCGAGAGGAGGCGGCACGGCTGACAGTGGGGATAGGGAGAGGGGGGACACCGTTCTGGCCGGGGAGGATAGTCCGGGCGACGACAGGAACGGATTTGGGAAGGGCGGAGAGGAGAGCGGAGGACCAGTCTTTGGGGGTGGCTTCCCGGATGAGGTGGGAGTCACGGAGACCAGCGCGCTCGGCGGACCGGAGGGCGGAGGACCATTCGGTGGAGGTGGCGGAGTGTACCAAATGGGTGTTGTTGAGAGATGAAAGCTCGGCGGCGCGCAGGGCGGAGGACCAGTCTTTGGGGGTGGCTTCCCGGATGAGGTGGGAGTCACGGAGACCAGCGCGCTCGGCGGACCGGAGGGCGGAGGACCAGTCGATGCTGGTGGCACCGTGCAGAAGGAAACTGTTCTTGCGGACGCGAGAAGTGGCTTCCTTGAGGTTGGCGGCCCAGTTGGCCAGGGCAGAGACACGTGCCTCGGCGAGAGCAGAAGACCAGTCAGCACCGCTAGCGGAGCGGATGAGATGGGAGTTCTTCATACCAGCTTGCGTGGCGGTGCGGAGAGCCCGGGCCCAGTCAAAGAAGGAGACGGGGGGAATGATGATCCGGGGACTAGGCATTGGTGGGGGCGCAGCGTAGTAGAGAATGTGGGTGTTGGGGTCTTCGTAGATCTCGGGTTGCACATAGCTGGGGTTGCTGTTGGCAGTCTGTAACCAGTTGGGTTCCACGGGGGCGGAGACGGCGGAGGACCACATGGCGCCGGTGGCGACTTCTAGAGGGATATCCATGGGGACGGACCGCTTGGCGACGCTGGTTTGTTCAGGCTCTTCCCATGTCTCGGGCTGGGCCAGACCGTAGGATACGGCTACTTCGGTGGTAGCAGGCACCCAGAGCTGAGGGCCTGTAGTTGTAGGCTTAACCTTGGCAGACCACAGAGAAGAAGAAGAAAGAACGAGATCCTCGGGGAGAACACGGACGACCTTGGCGCGAGGCGCGGAGGGCAGAGATTCTACGGCGGAAAGCTTGGCCATGAAGAGTGAGTTGCGCTGGTACAGACCGTGTGACGCCTTGGCCTGGGAGACGGCGGGGGTCCACATCTTGGGGGTGGGAAGGATAGTCTTAGGAGACCAGAGGAGAGAGCTCGAAATAGACTGGACGGGAGCGGTAGCGGTCCACATAGCGCCAGTGGCGGCTTCTAGAGGAATATCCATGGGGATGGACCGCTTAGCGACGCTAGTTTGCATAGGCTCTTCCCACGTCTCGGGCTGGGCCAGACCGTAGGATACGGTAGCTGACTTCGGCGCGGGAATCCAGAGCTGAGGGCCAGTGGTCTTAGGCACAACCTTGGCAGACCACAGAGAGGAGGAGAAAAGAACCAGGTCCTCGGGGAGATCACGGATGACCTTGGCGCGAGGCGCAGAGGGGAGAGATTCTACGGCAGAAAGTTTGGTCATGAAGAGTGAGTTGCGCTGGTACAAACCGTGGGAAGCCTTGGCCTGAGAGACGGTGGGGGTCCACATCCTGGGGGTGGGAAGGACAGTCTTAGGAGACCAGAGAAGAGAACTCGAAGTCGACTGCACGGGAGCGGTAGCGGTCCACATAGCGCCAGTGGCGGCTTCTAGAGGAATATCCGTGGGGATGGACCGCTTAGCGACGCTAGTTTGTTCAGGCTCTTCCCATGTCTCAGGCTGGGCTAAACCGTAGGATATGGCTACTTCGGTGGTAGCAGGCACCCAGAGCTGAGGGCCCGTGGTCGTAGGCACAACCTTGGCGGACCACAGAGAGGAGGAGGAAAGGACCAAGTCCTCGGGGAGATCACGGACTACCTTGGCGCGAGGCGCGGAGGGAAGAGATTCTACGGCAGAAAGCTTGGCCATGAAGAGGGAGTTGCGCTGGTACAGACCGTGGGAAGCCTTGGCCTGGGAGACAGCGGGGGTCCACATCTTGGGGGTGGGAAGGATAGTCTTAGGAGACCAGAGAAGAGAGCTCGAAGTAGACTTGACAGGAGCGGTGGCCGTCCACATGGTGTTGCTAGAGACGGCAAGATCCTTGTCGGCCCGGACAGTCTTCACCCGAGATACGGGAAGAGAAGAGACAGTGGCAAGGTTGGCAAGGAAGATGGAGTTCCGCTGGGCGAGACCGAGAGAAACAGACTTGGTCGCCGTGGGCACCCAGAGACTAGGAACAGACGACTCAACGGTAGTGGTCATAGTCCACAGGGCCGAAGAAGAGATAGACAACTCCTCATCAACAACCCGCGATACCTTCGCCCGGGGAGCAGACGGGAGAGTAGCCATGGCAACGAGAGAGGCGAAGAACAGGGAGTTCCGCTGGGCCAGACCAAGAGAGGGAGCAGCAGCCGGGGATGGGGAGGACCACATTCCCGAGGTAGAAGAGACAGTCTTAGTGGGGGCCCACATGCCGGTGGCGCTGGGAGCAGGAGCAACGGGCTTGGACCAGAGGCTGGTGGACTGGATCACGGGGATGTCACTCTGAGCAGTCTTGACGACATGGACAGCAGGAGAGGACTCATTGAGGTACTGAGACCAGAGAAGAGTAGATTGAGGGAGACCGTGAGACTTAACAGGCTCCTTCTTCTCCGCAGTCCAGAGAGAAGCGGCCGAGCGGGCTTGCACCTTGGGGGCCCAAAGGAAAGCTTCTTGAGATTCCCAGGACGACTCGGGGACCCAAAGGGAGTCCGAAGACACAGACATCTCGGGATCAACAACACGGGTAGCAGCCACCCGGACAGGGAAAGAAGAGTCAACATCGGCAGACCAGGCATCAGTTTGAGGAAGACCATATGAAGTCTTGGCAGTGGAAGTAGCAGACCAAAGAGAAGCAGACTCGACAGCGGGAGCGGGAGCAGTGGGGATTCCGAAGTCGAAGGTGGCCTGAGGGATGACGGGGGACAAGGCAACAGAGGCGCGATCCTGCATGATGAATTTCATGTCGTCAAATTGAATCTCGACCTCTTCATAGTCCGAGTCAGCTTCGCTTTCAAACAGGATACTAGAGCGCGCGGTGTCGTCATCGACAGGCGAAGAAGCAAAGTCGCCAGGACCTTGGGGAGGCATGAGACTGCCACGGCTGGGAACCTGGCTGGACTTGAGCATCGTGGCGATTTCTTGGAGCATAGCATCATCGAAGTCGGCGGCACCGGTTGCTTCAGTCTCGTCGACAGTGGGGTTATAGCCATCATCAAACTCAGAATCAAAGTAAGTTTCGACATCGTCGTCACCTTCCTCCTCGTAGTCATCAAAGTACGAGCCACCAACATATCCAGTGTTACCAGCCACAGCGGCCATGTTAATCTTAGCACCGGTGAGGAGGGCGGGATCAATGTTGCTTGATAGGGCAACGGTGATGTTGGAAGGGTTCAACTCGACCTGGGCAGAATCAGATTGCTCGCCCCATGGGAACTGGAAGATACCGAGGGTATCACGCTTGTTCGGAAGGGGTTTGGGAGATTCCAGAATATCAGGAAGGGCAGTGATTCTACGGGAGCGACGGGATGGGCGAAGAGTTGGGGGACGAGATCTCATAGATGACGAAGCTACAGAAGAACGGCGAGTGGGAGGAGTCCACAGAGCAATGGTGTTCTTCTTAGGTGGTGGAGGTGGAGACCAGAGAGAAGAGGACTCAAGAGGGGGGAGTTCCAAGGACTCTGGCTTCCGTGGCTTAGGACGGACAGAGGAAGCGACCAGGCCAGGGAAGATATCTTCACGGCCAACAGGGGAAGCGGGCATTTGCCAAACGCCATCGAAAGGACCGTACGATAAGGGACGAGAAGCAGACACAGTCCAGAGACGGTTGACGACTTGCATCATCAATCTAGGAGAAGGAACGGGAGCCTCAGCAGGAGCAGCGACACTTAACAAACGACTTGACAGACCACCGCTATGCTGGATAGAAAACTCAAAAGCCTGTTCATCTTCATCAGACTCGGGAGGAGTGGGCGAAGCAACCTTGGACAGGGGGATGGAAACCATGTTTCTTGAAGCCCGGAGGTAATCTGACTGACCAGCAATTTGGACACGAGAGTTCCGTTGTGACATGAATGGGGTGACGTCTTGCGTTGTAGAGAGAGAATCACGGTTGACATTCTGCAGGGAGATCCACTGGTTCTTTTGGGAATCCATCTCTTGCTCGAGGTTCTGAAGAAGATCAACCCGCTCCATGTTGGTAGCCGAACGGTTACCATTTTCCATACGAAGAAGCTGTGCCTGGATCTGGGCAAGAGCCTTGTTGGGAGATTCCATAGGACTGGGGACAGCGGCGCGGAGAATGGCACTTTGTTTCATGGCAGCGGGACCAACGAGGATAGGAGCTGGCGGGACCATGTCCTTCTTGCGAGTGATACTGGGGGCCTTCCGGTGCGTGAATGAGGGGATGTCATCGCCTAAACGACGGGCAGCAGGCTCAATGACGGTAGGTCTGGAAACATACAGTTCCCGAGGAGCACCGCGGAGAACATCGACAGCCACGGCGGGGGAATGAACGGATCCCCATGCACTGGAGGATACACCGGAGGCACGAATGTCAAGAGAAAAGTCGCCAAGGGGAAGAACGGGAGATGACCGACGACGAGAGCCGTCGGGAGACAAGCGGGTGGTGGTATCAGTGTTACCAATGGTAGCAAGCCAAGCAGCCTGTTCTTGCATAGCAGCGATGGCAGCGGGGTTGGCACGAGTGTCCATGGGTGGCATTGGAGGGATGATACTCTCATCGGCAAGAAGCAAGATACTAGCAGTAGAAGCGGATGCGGAAGGCGAAGGTGGCGCGTTAACGGGGACACCAGGGCCCTTAGCGTTACCGGGACCGTAGAGGATTTCCATCTTCTCGTTGAACGTCATACTCCGGGTATCATTCGGGTGAGGTCTACCAGTGACCTCCTTAGGAACAGCTGGAACAACCGGCAGAGGAGGAAGATCAGTAGCGTCACCTTCGGCCTGTTGCATAACGAGAGATTTACGACGCATGGAAAGTGAGTTTGAACGAGAACGAGTGACACCCTTTGTATCCGCGGGGAAAATAGCACGTTCCTCGGAGGAGTTTGTCCGCGGGATGGGACGTGGGCGGTGGACAATAGGAAGGGACTCGTCAAATGGATTTTCCGCCTCAAGGGGAGAAGCAACACGCACATCAGACTCGACAAAGGTGGTTTCAGCGGGAAGAGGCGATGCCTTAGCCTTGAGAATGTTAGAGACATCGTCGAGGATAGACTTGACTACTTGTGGGTTATCGTAGCGGAAATCTTGCAGCAACATGACAGTGGGATCTTCCTTGGGGACAGGCACATCGGGGACCTCGGGATCAACGGGACGGCTCTTAGGTTTCAAGCTCTGAGCACGAGGGTTCTGAGGCAAGCCGGCGGCGTTGAGACGTTGGATGGGGAGGACTGGGGTCTTCTCTTCAACCGAGGGAGGTCTCTGTCTTGAAGGGCGGATTTGGAGATCAGCAGAGGTAGTAGTCTGGGCAGCAAGTTGGCGAGATTCTTTGGCATCAGGGTTGACGATTTCGACGGGTGGCGGAGTAGGAATGGCGAAAAGGTTCGAGTCATCGGCGCGTGGGGGCCGGATGGGCGCGGACCGGACAGGTGTGACGCTAGCGCGCATCTCAGACTTGTCATCCAGTGAGGCAGACATTGGGTTTCCTGGCGTCCGAGGAGATCTTCTGCGTACGACGTTTCCAGGGTTCTCAGCTGTCGGGGAAAGCTGGCTACCGGTACTTCTAGCCGTAGGCATGGCGCGGGGGTATGGGCTCTGCGCTGGCTCAGACTCTTCTTTGACCATGGACATGATCCGGACGCGTTCGTCAAGGTCACTGTTTAATACGGGCTCAGTACGATATCCGGATGGGGCAAGGCGACCAGGGGTTTGTTTCCTACGGGCTTGTTCGGCTTCATTGGCGGCGGTCAGATCGATAGTGGGGATGCGATCTAGAGGATTCTGACCGGCCTTGATAACTGGTGCGGAAATTCCAATCTTGCCTTGAGAAAGACTACGTGATAACGCGGCCTTTTGGGCGGTTGACACAGAGGTGGCGGCAGCAGTGTTCATCGCAACATTGTAGTATGAGTCGGCGGCACCACCTTGCATGTCGAATTGGTTGGGGCGGTATCCATTGGGCATGCCACCGAGGTTATCCATTTCGATGGGCTGAGTGGGCTTCAGGCCCTCGTAGGAAGAAGGCGGGTACGAACTATCAGAGGTGGAGATGTTGCGAGAAGCTCCCATGCCGCCCATTCCGATGGGGGCACCAGAGGATGGGAAGTCCCGAGGAGAGGGAGCCTCAGGGTACTTGGACGCTGGGGCTCTCTTGAAGTTAGGGAGAAGCGCGACGTTGAAGGTGACAATGATCATGATGAGTACGGTAAGACCAGCTCCGGGGAGGGATACACGCATAGTCACAGGGGTACCTTCAGGACCAAGGAAGAGAAGTGCCGAAGAAGCTGTCCAAATTAACCAACCGATAGAAGCAGCCATGCAGCCCTTGCGGTGACGACGCTCAGCACTAGCCTTGTCGGGGTTCTTTCTAGACGGAGCCATGATGAAGCGAGCGAGAGTATAGATACCAATGGCGGTGTCGATACCCAGTATGGATTCAGTCACGGAACCGAATAGTGTTGACTTGGCAAGACAGCCGGGAGCGAAGTACGGACGAACAAGGGCAGCATAAGTGCCTCCCATGGCCAAGCGAAAAAAGAAGATGACGCCGGTTACCAGTGTAGCCTTGGTGCCTGGAGAGGACCCCTTTGATGCGTATACAGAACTCCATAGGAGGAATTGGATGATTGTCAGTCGGGCGATTAAATCCAAGAAAGCGGCGACTATAATTATGATACCGCAGTTGCTGGTGGGCATTAAGAAAGATAGAAATTCAGCTTGAGACCAGAAACCGCCAGTTACCAGGAAAACGGCTAGAGAGAGACGAGGGACGTCTGTCCAGATTCGGGTTTGATGACCTTTAAGGTAAATGCCTACGGCAGGAAGCGAGGCTTGGGTGATGATGCCCCTTTGGAAGTTAGCTTGATTGTTGCCGTTATAGCTGGAAGGATTCTTTAGAGACGTACATGGAAAAGGCGGCGGGGATGGAAGAAGCGTCGGCCATTTTGGCGGTTATTAAATGTTGGTAGGTTGGTAGGTTGGTTGTAGATAGTATCAAACAAATCAAGTAGTATAGTAGTAGTAAAGATCCCAATCAATGAGAAGTCGTAATAGTTGAATATACAAAGAATGGAAGGAAGCAGAAAACAAAAACGATAAAGTGAGAACGGCAATCAATATAAGAAAGCCAAGCCCGTAAGGGCGGCAAAGTGAATGTAGGTCGGGGACCAGATTATGCGTTGACTACCAGCGGCAAGACATATTGAGGTTCCGGGTCGGTGGGGGAGCCGAAGGAAGGGGGTTCGGCGATGATCTGTAAGATGGTGTGTCGATAGATTCAGTTCGGAAGGTGGGACGGACGAAGAGAAAAGTCAGGAAGGACAAGGCGGCGTAGACGTAGGTCGTTTGTGCGGGTAGCGGGATGAACCTGGCGTGCAGACGACTAGGCAGGCTCTTGATGGGGATGATGACGTCCAAAAGGGAGGAGTAAGGAATTATTAAAGAGTGAGGAAGGATATCACGAAATCGGAATCTATCTAGGTAGTTTGTATGTATGAGCAGATGTGAAAAGAAAAGAAAGATTAGAATCGGGAGGTGGTGGAGGAAAAGATGGGTAGGACGTTTCTGATCTGGTCCGTGGGTTTTCTGGGTAGTCTTGGGAGTTACAGGAGAAAAAGGTCTATGCTTGTTACGAGGACACTGGAAAGACTGTGGTGGCTACTTGACTGCTCGGTTGACTGTATGCTTTTGATTGTTTTATATAGACATGGTTATCATATCATCGGACGTAAGCATATCCGGAGTCTAGGTATGTACAACGCATGTTTGGGAAGGACGTGCCGTGGTTGTATCGATGCACATGTCCAGGGTTATTTAGTTACCTAGTTGTATCTTGGAAGTTTGAATCTTGGTTGACCATGTCTCTTTCTTTAATATCATAAACCCATTTTCATGATTCTGTAGTATTCTCTTCTGCACATTCTTTCTCTCTCAAGAATCACCAAATATCTCCGCCATCTCCAGAGTCCAAGACGTTTCGCTTGAAACCCGAAACGTCACAGCGTATCACGTCTAGCATCCCATCAGTATTGCAACAAAGCTTNCCTAGTTGTATCTTGGAAGTTTGAATCTTGGTTGATCATGTCTCTTTCTTTGATATCATAAACCCATTTTCATGATTCTGTAGTATTCTCTTCTACACATTCTTTCTCTCTCAAGAATCACCAAATATCTCCGCCATCTCCAGAGTCCAAGACGTTTCGCTTGAAACCCGAAACGTCACAGCGTATCACGTCTAGCATCCCATCAGTATTGCAACAAAGCTTAACCGCTTTGGTACGGCCGACCCGTGTTAGTGACCGATTAGGAAGCGATGTGAGTTAGGGTTAATGAGCGGTTACCTGTCAAATCATTTCGCTATGAACACAAGCATAAAGTTAATCTACAACAAGTGAGAGGCTTTTTTAGAGAAAGGAATGTTTGGTTACCATTTTGGAAGGGTTAGACGTGGAATACTGTCAGAATCCCAGTCTACCAAATGCAGGAACAACCGAGCTTATCATGAGAAAGTATAAAGAAAGAAAGTANGACCCGTGTTAGTGACCGATTAGGAAGCGATGTGAATTAGGGTTAGTGGGCGGTTACCTGTCAAATCATTTCGCTATGAACACAAGCATAAAGTTAATCTACAACAAGTGAGAGGCTTTTTTTTTAGAGAAAGGAATGTTTGGTTACCATTTTGGAAGGGTTAGACGTGGAATACTGTCAGAATCCCAGTCTACCAAATGCAGGAACAACCGAGCTTATCATGAGAAAGTATAAAGAAAGAAAGTAGGTGGACGAGCACTTTGTATTTTGAGTAGGTCCGTTCGGTGCAAGGACGAGGCGGGAGATTGATTTAGAGGACTGTGCGAGTAGGGGGGTTTCTATGTAGATTCGTTGGTTATAGAGAACCGGCCAAAGAGATTTTTTGTTCGCTGTTACTCGACAGTTCACGTGGTCTGTTTGTTTACCGTGAACATGAAATCCCACATTTCAATACCGTTCATGGTTCCCGTGCCGTAGTTCCCGAACAATCCCACCATGTCATGCTGTGCCGTATCCATTACTTCTTTCTTCAAGAACCATTCTGTGCCGTAAGTATAGTTGAGCTGAACCAGCTGAGATTGATAATTGCCATCTCCTCTTTATACTCAATCTCAATATGTATGTAAATACGTAGGAACCTCCTGTCAATCCGCGATGTACTTAGCTAGACCAGATGTAGTTAATGATCTCAAGAATAAAGAAGCCTCCAGTCTTGAAAATCCCCACCCATGATCCCCAGGTCGTCCGTCGATCCAACCTAATTTTTAACCTACACACAAAAAGCCCCTTCTAGAATGATAAGATCTGTTTCAAATAGGCCCTGTGTTTGNCTTCAAGAACCATTCTGTGCCGTAAGTATAGTTGAGCTGAACCAGCTGAGATTGATAATTGCCATCTCTTCGTTATACTCAACCTCAATACGTATATAAACACGTGGAAACATCCTGTCAATCCACGATGTACTTGGCTAGACCAGATGTAGTTAATGATCTCAAGAATAAAGAAGCCTCCAGTCTTGAAAATCCCCATCCATGATCCCCAGGTCGTCCGTCGATCCAACCTAATTTTTAACCTACACACAAAAGGCCCCTTCTAGAATGATAAGATCTGTTTCAAATAGGCCTTGTGTTTGCCAATACCACCGGTTGTCAAAAACTGCCAATCTGTTAAAAGAAATCACTAACTTGAATGCCTGACTAGCCACCTTGTACACCAAACATACGTACTACAAAACGGAATGTGGGAATACCAGAGAACATCAGTCACAATGCAAATCATCACCATCTCCAAGCCGTGAAACAAACGGACATAGCCTCAGAAATTCATCGATACACTCCCTCCCACATTCCCGAATGACCCGCCGCAGCGCCAAGAGAGAAAACATACTTCTGAGTTCCTCCGTCTTACTTATCGGCGGGAGCCTAACACCCGATTTTAGGCAGTCAAGAACCAAACAAAAGGTCTATATAAATGTCATGAAAATCCCCCCTCACATATGCATATAAATCCTAGATCCTGTAGACGCGGTACTCGCCGATTGTACCACTCTCATCGGAGGAATACCCGTCAGCCACACAGTCGGGACACGAGGATTCCTCCGACAGTTAGCTTTCCGTGGGGGTACCAATGGTAGGGTTCGCTTCACAACTTAGGGTTATTCACAAAACTCACAGTGTGTCGAAATTTTGTTGTTACTGTTTTCCCACACATCGCACCTTATAAACACAGTGCGCATATTTATACAACCTCAAACTCGGCTCATACACACATCTATTTCTATAAACAACTTATATACAACGTAAACGATGACGATTATCGAATGACTACCTTATTCTCAAACAAAGACTGTTGTAGATATCTCTCCCCACTCACCAATTCATCCAAACATACGGATCAATGACATCCCGCATGATAGTCCAATGACCAACACTCGAACTCTCTCTATATGATTCCAACTCCTGGGTATCATTAACTCTTACAATACCCACGTCCCGTTCAACCTTGTAATCTTCATCTCTAACTTCGAATCGCGGAGGGAACACCAACCGGCGGGTATGTGTGTTAAGCGTATCCGCAGGAACTGGCGTCCGGAAGGAAATCGGCTGGGTAGTCTTCCGACAAAAGATAACAATATTTGAAAAGTCCTGATTCTGCTCCGCAATCTGTTCAGCAGTCATCCGCTCACTTTCACGGAAGACCCGGCAAGTGGGGAAAATGGATCTGACCGTTTTGAAAACCGCTTTGCTAGGAGGAAGGAGGAAGTCACCGGCATAGTTGATGGCGATTACACCATTGGGTTTTAAGAGGTCAGATAAGCTGGTGAGGAATTCGTGGGTGAATAGTGGGACGGGTTCAGCGCCGCCGGTGAAGACGTCGTGAATGATGTAGTCGTAGGTTTCGGGGGTAGATTTTGCGGCGCTGGCGGTGTAGGATACTGCGTCGGTGAGGACGGGTTTTACCGAGGCAGGAAGGTCAAAGTACGTAGTGGCAAATTCGTGCACGACGGGGTCGATTTCGACGATTGTGGTGTCGATGCCGTGGGCTACGAAAGCCCCAGGGGTTGTGCCGATGCCAAGTCCACTGGGTTTGTTAGACATCATGTCATACTACGTTTGATTAGAAGAACTTACATGACAAGCGCTTTGGCTTCTTTATCAACGATAGGCGTCTTTGTAACGACCAATCTGACAGCCTCAAGCAGCACGAAAACAGAGTAGATAGGCTCTGCAACAGCCCCTTTGGCATGGTTAACCCATTCACCACCTAAAAGAGAATGATCGCATCTCAAAGCACGGAACCCCGCAACTGTATTTTCAAAAACAGAGATATACCCCGTGAGTGACTCCCGTCTATCAATAAGTTTGAAGCCGTTTTCAAGGTATCCCCTCTGAAGCGCATTAAACGCCCACGGGGTCGGAAGATGAGTGTTGAGAAACACTGTATGTAACAGAGCTGGAATTGTCAAGAGCAAAAGTTTCGATGGCGCCAGAGCAGCGAGTGATGTGCATGCGAGTATTTGGATCCCCACACGGGAGTACAGTACATTAGCGCCAACAACTCCTGGGATCTGGGAAACAAAGAATGCTTCACTCAGTTTAAACAGGGCAAAGGTAAGCAAGCCCGGCATAGAATCACCAAGCCATGAGGGTAACCACCGTACACTCCGTCCATCGACCACCCTCGCCACCGCTGATGCAGTGAGCATGACAACGGGGAATACAGTTCCAACTAACATCGCCACGGGCGCCCACTCACCACCTAGCGGGGCCACCACACCAGCGAGATAGAACTGTCCTACGACAGCCCATGAAGCTACCACTGGAATCAACCGGGCGATATCATTGCGCCAGACCTTATGATAAAGGAACTCTGCGCCAGCCCAACCGACAAAGCTAGCAAGCCCGGTAACTTGCGAGTGATGAATGGCACTGGGGATTCCACCAAAGGAAGGCGACAGAGCGTGCAGAGAAGCAGAAGAGAATAATGCGGCTAAGACGATGAGAACACTGCTATGCAGAAGCGGGGTAGTCACGGAGAGGGCCGAGAAAAACGGCGAGTGTGTCTCGGCTTTATGTTTTAAAGATTTCAACTCCTTTTCGAAGTCCGCGGGGGTGGGACCGCTCGGAGCGGGAGAGGGTGATGTGGAAGTCAACCCGGTGGAGGGGGCTCTGGCTGGTTTACGGAGACGAGCCATTGTGAAGAGACAGCACGATCAACGTGGCTGAAAAAAACAAACAGGTACAAACAAAGATGATGGTAACTAGAGATATGTTACATGCATAAACAAGAATCAAAACTACTTGATCTCGCGCAAATCTGCAATATTCACTTCGTCGCGCACGACCAGTCACGTAACGGACCTCCTCAGTCAAGGAATAATATATCCCCGTCTGATTGGCTGATTTGGTAAGTAAGTATAGTTTGACATGGTCGCGATGAAACACACGGGAAATCGGGCCATTCGAAGGACCAGGGCCGGGAAATTTATTCTACACAATAAGTGTCGCGTTAAACAATCTAGATATCCACATTTGCCTCACCTTACCGTGTAGTTTAATTCCTACTTCCTCAGTCGTTTATTGCGACCCTATGTAGTTACACTGTAACCCTACAGACCCCGCAACCGGAGGAAGTAAAGCGGCCCCTGGAGGGAAGGATGAATAGCTGTTTTCGGAAAGGACCCCACTAGGAGGGACGGAATGTTGACATCACGAAGACGAGCTTGACTTTGTAGATTGGCTTGTTCTGTAGTAAGATATTCAAGTAAGTTTTGTCCCCGTCCTTGTATTTGCTTGAGGTTCTGGTTCTTGGTATTTCGATGGCTGTGGGTTTTGGGAAGTTGACAGACAGGAAATTTGGGGTAGAAGCTTGACTGCATACTTACCCCTCCTTCTACGCAAGCCACAAAATCTATATCCGGACCTCCGTCACCTGTATACATATAACCCCGTCTCTGTATCCCGTTGCCTTGATGTCTTCTATCCTCACCACACCATCTAAATTCCTGATCTCCCATACCCCACCGGCGCTTCTCTCCCGTATTCGTGTCCGTCCTGGCTACCAATTCAAATATCTAATCACGGTCACTTCCTCCACAGTCCGCCGCATAACCACCATTTCCAAAATGCCCTACGAAACCGAACTCCGCATCGCCCAGCTGGCCGTTCAGCGCGCCGCCATCCTCACCAAGCGCGTCTTCCACGAAAAGGCCAAGGGCTCCGTCGACAAGAACGATAAGTCCCCCGTGACCATTGGTGACTTTGGTGCCCAGGCCCTCATCATTTCGGCGCTGCAACACATCTTCCCCAACGACGAGATTGTTGGTGAGGAAGACTCTGCTATTCTCCGCGAGAAGCCTGAGCTGCGCAAGCAAATCTTTGAGCTTGTCGCTGAGGCTAAGCTCCAGGATGAGGAGGCCGAGAAGGCTATTGGTGGGGGTATCAAGGATGAAGAGAGCCTGATGAAGATGATTGACCTTGGTAACAGCAAGGGTGGACCATCGGGTAGAATTTGGACCATTGACCCCATTGACGGGACCAAGGGCTTCCTTCGTGGCGGCCAATACGCCGTGTGCCTCGGTCTCCTCGTTGACGGTGTCGTCACCGTCGGTGTTCTCGGCTGCCCTAACCTCCCCGTTGATGATGCCGCCCCACTCACCGGAAATATGGCCTCGGAGCAGGACGACAGTGGTGCTCACGGCGTTCTCTTCTCTGCTATCAAGGGACAAGGCGCCACCTCGCGGCCTCTCCTCTCCGGTGATGTCAGCACTGAGAGCAAGGACATCTCCATGCGCCCTATTGTCGACATGACCAAGGCGACCTTCTGTGAGTCCGTTGAGGCTGGCCACTCTTCGCACGGCGATCAGGCGGAAATTGCTAAGTTGCTGGGTATCACCGCGCCGAGTGTCCGTATGGATTCCCAGGCCAAGTATGGTTCTATTGCCCGCGGTGCTGGCGATATCTACCTGAGACTGCCAGTCAGCGCCTCATACAGAGAAAAGATTTGGGATCACGCTGCGGGTGATCTTATTGTTAGAGAAGCCGGTGGCCGGGTCACTGATATTCACGGCAAGGAGTTGGATTTCTCTAAGGGCCGGACTCTTGATGGGAACCAGGGCGTCGTTGCGGCGCCCAAGGATGTTCATGCGCAGGTCCTCAAGGTTGTGCAGACTGTGTTGAAGATTTAATCTGTGTATATCTACAATGTAATAACAAAATCGATTTACTATCTCCATCACATGTGTTCTATCTAGATCGAGAGATCCTTAACCCCATTGTCCCAGGGTTATCCATAAATCGACAAAGTGGTTTACTGCAGGATCAACATGGATTAGTCCCGATTTGGAAGAAAGTGCGACGGTGAGTCAACCGTGTAAAAGAGCATTTATAGCGGACTGATGACCGGAGGATAGCATATCACAGCTGAGCGATATGTGATAACGATATGAAGGTTATTAAACAGTAGCGAGTTTGTCGATTACGGCGGTTACAACGTAGGACAGAAATTTTGTACAGGTGGGATGCCGTTTGTTTGAATTGATAGGAAAGAGTCATCGGGCGTCCACATGCGTATGTCTTGATCTCTTTCAAAACGTGAATTCCCATTTCTACAAGTGCAACTGAAAACTACAGAACACCTGCCTTTAAAACCGTACAGACGTGCTCTCATCCCCGTAAAATCTACCACTTCCCGACTCTTATTCACCAAAAGTCAATCCTACAACCGGCCCCGACAAAATTTACCCCGCCATCGCACTCAAGCAACCCAGTAGCAAAAGCCCACAAAATCCCCNCTTGATCTCTTTCAAAACGTGAATTCCCATTTCTATAAGTGCAGTTGAAAACTACAGAACACCTGCCTTTAAAACCATACAGACGTGAACTATCATCCCCGTAAAATCTACCACTTCCCGACTCTTATTCACCAAAAGTCAATCCTACAACCGGCCCCGACAAAATTTACCCCGCCATCGCACTCAAGCAACCCAGTAGCAAAAGCCCACAAAATCCCCGCCAACCCGCCCAAAAATCTTGCTTAAGTCATTGACATCACATCAGCGCCCCACCCAAAAAATCCCCCCATCTCGACAATTTCCCGGCCGTCTGTCTCGTCGAAAGCCGATAATTAATTTCACACCCCCCAAAAAAATCCCATACCGTCACTATGTCTGACCCTGTTGCTCCCGTTGCTGAGCAGGTCGCTAAGCTCCTCCTCGATGAGGTTACCGGCGAAAAGGTCTCCAAGACCGAGCTGAAGAAGCGCCAGAAGGCCCGCCAGAAGGAGGCCGAGAAGGCCAAGAAGGCGGCTGCTCAGCCTGCTAAGCCCGCTGCTGCGAAGAAGACCAGCGCTGAGGCCGAGGAGAAGGAACTTACTCCTAACCAGTACTTTGAGATTCGCAGCCGGAACATTAACAAGGTTGGTTTGCGCGTGGTTTGAAAATATGGTTTTGCGATGGGTTGCTGACTATGACGTCTGATGTATAGCTCCGTGAGACTCAGTCTCCTAACCCCTACCCCCACAAGTTCCACGTCGACTATGATCTGCGCAAGTTCGAGCAGGAGTTTGGTTACCTGAAGTCCGGTGAGACCGCCAAGGACAAGGTTATCCGTCTCGGTGCTCGTATCTACACCAAGCGTACCTCTGGTGCCAAGCTGTGCTTCTACGACGTATGTTACTCGATCCACAATCTACAATATCCCATCTAATTCTGAATATATAGGTCCGCGATGAGGGTGTCAAGGTCCAGGTCATGTGCCAAGCCCAGGAAGTTTCCGAGGGTGCCCCCCCCTTCGAGGCTCAGCACGAGCACCTCCGCCGTGGTGACATCATTGGTATTGTCGGTTACCCCGGCCGTACCGCCCCCAAGAGCAAGCTTGAGAAGGGTGAGCAGGGTGAGCTTTCCATCTTTGCCACCGAGATCAAGCTTCTCACTCCCTGCCTTCACGCCATTCCTGATGATCACTACGGTTTCAAGGACCACGAGGAGCGCCACCGCAAGCGTTACCTTGATCTGAGTAAGTCTGGAAAAAGTATCCCGGTAGGCTGCGATCTAACACCAATTTAGTCATGAACAAGAAGACCCGCGAGACCCTCATCACCCGCTCTCGCATGGTTACTTTCATTCGCAAGTACTTTGACGACCGTGACTTCATCGAGGTTGAGACCCCCATGATGAACGCCATCGCCGGTGGTGCCACCGCCAAGCCCTTCGTCACCCACCACAACGACCTCGACATGCGCATGTACATGCGTATCGCCCCCGAGCTGTACCTCAAGATGCTTGTCGTCGGTGGTATCAACCGTGTCTACGAAATTGGTCGCCAGTTCCGCAACGAGGGTATCGATCTGACCCACAACCCCGAGTTCACCACCATTGAGTTCTACCAGGCCTACGCCGACTTCCACGACGTCATGGAGACCACTGAGGAGCTTGTTTCCTCTCTGGTGTACGCCCTCAAGGGCACCTACGAGACTGAATTCGTCAACCAGCACGGCGAGAAGTTCAACATCAACTGGGCCCGTCCCTGGCGCCGCGTTGACATGATTCCCGCCCTTGAGGAGGCTACCGGCGAGAAGTTCCCCCCTGGTGACCAGCTTCACACTGCCGAGGCCAACGAGTTCCTTAAGGGTGTCCTCAAGAAGATGAAGTTGGACTGCAGCCCCCCCCTTACCAACGCCCGTATCATTGACAAGCTGGTTGGTGAGTACATTGAGAGCACTTGCATCAACCCCACCTTCATCCAGGGTCACCCCCAGGTCATGTCCCCTCTGGCCAAGTACCACCGCAGCCAGCCCGGTCTCTGCGAGCGTGCCGAGGCTTTCGTTGCCACCAAGGAGATTTGCAACTTCTACACTGAGTTGAACGATCCCTTTGACCAGCGGTTGCGTTTCGAGGAGCAGGCGCGCCAGAAGGACCAGGGCGATGATGAAGCCCAGTTGGTCGATGAGAACTTCTGCACGTCGCTGGAGTATGGTCTGCCTCCTACTGGTGGTTGGGGTCTGGGTATTGACCGTTTGGTCATGTTCTTGACCAACAACTACTCTATCCGCGAGGTTCTGGCTTTCCCCTTCATGAAGGAGGAGAAGTCGCAGACTACCAAGTTGGCTGCGGAGGAGGTGGGTGTTGCGCCGGTTGCGGCTGAGCAGGTTAAGAACTAGATTGGAGGTGAAAATGAAGGGATAGTTACTTGTACATGACTTTGGACGGACTGTAAAATAGGAGATTATGGCCATAGAGCCGAGGAAAAAAAGAATGAATAAATACAGTAAAACAAACTACACTAAGACAGCGATGACACTGTCGACTCAGTAATATACAAGGGATCTATAATACATGGAAACTGTCTCAAGGACAGCCCTAAAGGAACAATGAAATGGGCACATGTAAGGTGATTTACCGTGAAGCAGTCTTACTCAGCTGCTTAACCTTCTGTTCCAAAATTCTCACGGTACTCCGCGGGACTCTCAACCGATGACAAAGAACCAACGCTCCCGTCAATAACGCCAACGCACCAGCCTGATGGGTTGCTGCTAGATGAGTAGGAACCATGTAGATAAGCGTGGTGATACCCAACGTAGCCTGGAGACAAACTAAGTGAACAAGTCCAGTAGTTCCCACCAGGACATTCCGGGGAAGCATAGTCTTGAGAGGACCCCGGCGGCTGTACGCCCAGAGAGCAAGGACACTGGTGAATGTGGTCATGGCGAGGATACGGTGGTCCAGTTGCACGAGAGAGGGGTTCTCGAGGAGGTTACGCCACCAGAGATCCTTCTTGTCTTCCCGACGACAGTAGAAGGGATCCCAGAGTTCTGAGGATGGTGGGGCGAGACCGAGTCCCATGTTGGGGAATTCGTTATATATCAGGCCGGCGTCAAGACCTGCGACTAGCGCGCCGGACATGGCGGTGGTGAAAATTAAGCAGGTCAAGGCAGTAACGATCTTGGTGTACCGGACGACAGAGGGGGAGGAAAGCGTCGTGGCGAGCTTGAGAGCGGCGACGGGGTCAGCGAGAAGTTTGCGGGTACGGAAGATGGATAGGGCTGTCATGAGCATCCAGGAGTAGCAGACGAAGGCGCATCCGAGATGAGCGGCAAGACGGTACTGAGAAACACGTGGGTGAGATCCGGGGGCGAAGAGGTCGTCTTTGAGTCCGGATTTCACCATCCACCAACCAATGACACCCTGGAAACCAATTAGGGTGGAGATACCCATGAGGTTATAAGCCATGCGCTTGGAGACTCGGCGGCGAAGAATGAAGTATAGAGCTGGCAGGACAAACGTCATTCCAACAGTGCGACCCCACAGGCGGTGGGACCACTCCATGAAGTAAATCTTTTTGAATTCTTCAAGGTTCATGTTGGGGTTCAGGATGGCGTATTCGGGGGAGGCTTTGTATTTCGTGAACTCGGATTCCCAGTCTTCTTCGTTGCGGGGCGGCATGGACCCTGTTACGGGGCGCCATTCGGTGATTGAGAGACTGGGGGGTGTTAGTGATGAAGAAAGTTTCGAGGAACAGAAAAACTTACCCAGATTCAGTGAGACGGGTGAGACCACCCCAGACGACGATACCAAAGACAGAGACAGCGGAGGCGACCAACCAAATAGCGACGGACTTGGCGGTGGTTTTCTCGGGGAAGGAACTAGTAGATTCGGACGAAGACGAAGACGAGGAAGCGGGGATTGCGGAGGACATAGGGGGAGATGCGGCGGCGGACGAAGACGCGGGGGAGGGTGAAGGTTCAGAGTTGCGAGTGGATTGAGTGAAGAGGCGCATTTGCATGCGCGCAACGTTTAAAGAGACGGTAGATTGGTTCTTGGCGGGGAAAGAAGAGACCATTCGGAGAGTTGGTGACGTGAGAATTTGAATGGGTGTGAGGAGTGGGCGGTGGCCGATGGGTCGGAGAACCGGGGCGGCGCAGCGGGTGAGTAGCTGCGGGAGCCTCCGGGTTCCGGGCATGAGGAATGCCATTTTGGACTGTTACTGGGTTCTTGATGCCCAGTGAGTTCCGGTGGGTGCAGAAAATGGGGAGGATATCCCAGATTGATGGGCGTCAGTTGCCTTTTAAATAGTAGTCGGCGGACTTTATGGCCTGATGTTATATCATCTTAGACCCGTGCATTCATAATATAATTTGCCCGTCTATGATTGGATTTCCCCGGCTGGCGGTTTTCCGCTAGTAGTACGCCACATCATTTAGAGGCTCTGACAGTGGTAGACCCTGCAGAATGTGGCGTGGTAGCCCCACCATGAATCCTAATGGCAACTCACAGTCACCGCCTTTCAATGGCCGGCAGAAAAAAAGCTTCCCGAAAAAAAGTTGGGTAGACCAGGGCGCAGGCGGACAGCCAGGGAATATTAGAGATATCAGCGACCCGATCAACGACGCTTTCACGGCGTATTCCCGACCAATTTACTTTCTTTTTTGACAATTTTTATCAGTATGGCCGGACGTCAGTCTCACGGAAGACAGTCACATGGACGGGCCGTATCGTCGGGCAACAAGAAGAATGAGAAGCGCCCGGTGAAGAACCAGAGAAGATCGACTGCTCGCGCGCAAGCGACGGCGTTAGATGCTTATAACATTGCGGCGAAGAACTTTCCCGAGAAAGAAAAGCAAACGCCTAGAGCACGGTTTATGAATGTTGAAGAGGAGGAGAATGACGAGGAAGATGACGAAGAAGATGAGGATGATGGCGGGAAAAAGAGACGGCGGAGAGATGATGGGTCTGATGCCGAGTATGGAAGTGACGAGTCGGGGAATGAGTGGAAGATTAATGGGCGGATCAATCCCGATGAAGACTCGGAACTTGATAGTGACGAGGCTTTTGGAGAGAGCGACCAAGAGAAGTTTGCGGATTTCACTTTTGGTGGAAGTAAGTCCAAGGGCAAGCCCAAGAAGGTACGTTTCTACGATTTCGGGAATCGCGCGACCTTAATAACTGACAATTCCAAAGAAGGCCCGCGCCAACTCAGATGACGACTCGGAAGAAGACGAAGAAGAAGACTACGACGACCTCGAATCTCTCGGCTCCGACGCCGTCGATCTGGCTACCGCTCTCGACATGAACTCCTCATCCGACGAGGAACCCGCCGGCAACGAAGCCGACTCGGAATCTGGCTCGGGTGACGACTCCGACGAATCCGCCAGTGAAGAGGAAGACTCTGATAGCGACGAGGATGCGCCGGCCCGTACAAAGGTTTCTTTGCAAGAGCTTGCGTCGGAGTTTGCTGGGTTCGATGATGGCGAGGACTCGGATAATGCGAACGCCGGGAAGAAGAAGATTAGCTTGGATGACTTGGGTTTGATCAAGTCGCGCGATGCTAGTATTCGGAAGTCGGTCAAGTTGCTTACACAGGAGGAGAAGGATGCTAGAGGCGCGGCTGCAAAGTTGGCTGTGCCGTTGGCGCCGTTGCAACAGGCGCAGGTTACCCGGAAGGTGGCCTTTGANGCCTTTGAGAAGACTGCTGACACGCTGGATCGGTGGACGGAAACTATCAAGCATAATCGTCGCGCTGATCACCTGCAGTTCCCTCTGCTTCAAGATACCCTCAACGCTAGTCTGTCGACCAAGGAATTCCGCCCATTGACTGCCGCGACTGCTACCACCGACCTCGAAAAGACCATGATTGATCTCCTTGCGCAATCGGGAATGTCCCTTGAGCGCGAGAAGAAGAAGAAGGTTGACGCGGAGGGTAACGAGTTGACTCCCGAGCAGCTTGCTGAGATGGTGAATAAGCGCCGCCGGGCGCGTGAGTTGCGCTCCCGTGAGGAGACTCGCGCTAAGCGGATTAAGAAGATTAAGTCTAAGGCTTACCACCGGATTCACCGGAAGCAGGCTGAGAAGAACGAGATGGCTATTCGTGCGGAGATGGAGGCGAATGGGGAGATTGATTCAGAGGCCGAGAGGGAGGATGCCGCGAGGAAGAGAGCTCTGGAGCGGATGGGTGCCCGGCATAAGGATTCCAAGTGGGCCAAGGCTAACTCACGAACCAAGAGAGCTGTCTGGGATGATGACTACAGAGAGGGCTTGGAGGATATGGCGAGACGGGCTGATGAGTTGAAGCGTCGGGTTGATGGACGTGACGACTCTGCTTCGGACGCTGGGACGGACTCGGAGGTTTACTCTGATGATGACGAGATTGACGAGAAGACTCGTCTTCGGAGACAACTTGCCAAGCTCAAGGCCGAGAGAGATGAGCAGCCAACGTCCCAGTTGAACAAGATGGACTTTATGGCGCGGATAGAGGGGCAGCGTGAGACGGAGAATGACCGGGCTATTCGTGAGATTGAGCGCATGTTAGCTTCGGGCGACGAGGAGGAGTCGGAGCCTGAGGGCATGATTAACGGGCAGGTCGGCAGAAGGACGTACGGTGGCCCTGGAGCTGATGAGATGGAGGTGGATGAGGAGTCAGAGGAAAACGACTCCGACTCTGACTCTGGTAGACCTCGTAAAATGGCCAAGACTGCCGATGCCCCGGCGGCTCCCGCTAAGGGTGTCGCTGCCAGTGCTCTTGTTCGCAAAGGTGACGCTCGTCGGGCCGCTGGTAAGGCTGTCACGGAGGCGGATGAAGATGAGGTTGAGTTTATTCTGGATAACAAGGGTGCTGATCTCAACAGTGGTGAAGCCTGGGCTACCGCGCCTCGGAACAAGAAGCCTTCGAAGAAGAGTAAGGTGACGGTTTCCAAGAACGTTGATCTGGATCTCGAATCTGCCACGGCTACCGTCCTCGCCGCCGCCCCCGAAACAAAGTCCACCCCTCGGAAATCCCACAGCAAGGAAGCCAAACGCCAACGCGCAGAGACTCTCGCCGCCGATACGTCTAGTTCCGACGATAGTGATAGTGACGAGGAGCCTTCGCACATTCACCACCCACTAGCCCTGAAGAGCGACATGTCACTGATCTCCCGGGCCTTCGCCGGTGGCGACGTGGTCCAGGAGGAATTTGCCGCGGAGAAGGAGGAGATGATAGCCGAGCAGGATGACAAGGTGATTGATAACACGCTTCCCGGCTGGGGCGCATGGGTCGGATCGGGAATTAGTAAGCGCGAATCGAACAAGCACAAGGGCAAACACACGACCACCATCGCCGGTGTCAAGAGAAAGGATCGCAAAGATGCTAAGTTGGATAGAGTGATTATCAACGAGAAGCGGACCAAGAAGAATGACAAGTATCTGGCTGCGCAGCTGCCGCATTCGTTTGAGAATGTGGATCAGTATGAGCGGTCGTTGCGGATGCCGGTGGGTCCGGAGTGGATGACGAAGGAGACGTTCCAGGGGGCGACGAAGCCGAGGGTTCTTATTAAGCAGGGTATTATCAAGCCTATGTCAAGGCCGATGTTGTAAGACGGGATTGGTTTTGTTGGATTGGAGTTATGATTTTGTTGGTTGGGTTTGGGATGCATATATCGTTTTTCGTCTTGGTTTTGTTTTTCTGTTCATATAGGAGCATTTTGGGAATAATAAAAAGGTTATGATTGCTTCATTTGTTTGTTGATGTGATGATGATATATTGTAGTTACATATATGTAAAGAAATTGAATAGAACCCATCACCGAACCAATAATGTACAAAAGAAATGATAAAGCCCATGGAAAGAAATAAGCTATCTAGATAGAAAAGAAACCGAAACAAAAGAAACGGACGACTCGCTAACCCCCCGTTTAAGCAGGGCTAGCGTAGAATGCAACAGCAATGATAAAGTACAAACCAAGTAACATGGCTCCCTCCAGGTAATTCGACCGGCCATCCTGCACGGTATAACTAACAACCAACACAGACAAAGCAAACGCCACAGTCTGGAACATCTCAAAGTGCAACGTCATAGGCTGTCCCATGATCCAACCGACAATGACCAAGAAAGGCGTAACAAGCATGGCAATCTGGATGGATGAACCAATAGCGACACCCATAGCCAGGTCCATCTTATCACGAACAGCGACAACCACGGCCGTGACATGTTCGGCGGCGTTACCAACAATAGGAATCAGGATGAGACCGATGAAGCTCTTGCTAATGTGAGCTTCCTCGACGAGTGCATCGATCGAGCCAACGAGGTAATCCGCACAGAGAGAGACAAGAACCGTGACGACGCAAAGAACACCGAGAGCTGCGTAGGGTGATAGAATGGGGACTTCCTCCTCTTCGTCTTCCTCGTCACTGGGGGTTCCAACGACAGTAACGTTCTCGACATCGTTGGCGTCAAAGAGGTTCTGGTGCGTGCGTAGCTGGAAGACAAGGTAGATGACATAGAGGATGAGAAGGATAATGGCGGAGAAATGCGACAGGGTGAGAATCGCCTCGGTGACCTTCTCATCGTCACTGTCACTGCTACCCTGGAGAGCGGCGGAAAGAGCAGCTGGGATGGCGAGGGAGGCGGTAGAAATGGTCATGAGCGAGCATGTTGTCTGGGCGGTAGCAGACATGAAGATCTGTTCACGACCACGACCGTTCTCCTTCATGTTGACGAGACCACCGAAGAAGAAGCACATGCCCAGGACAAGAAGCATGTTGGAAAGAATAGATCCTAACATAGACGCCTGGACAACCTCGATTTGGCCGTCACGGAGAGCTACGATACTAACGATCAACTCGACGGCATTACCAAAGGTGGCGTTCAACAGTCCACCGAGGGTCTCACCAAGTTTCATGGAGATCTCTTCGGTGGCGAAGGAAAGAACGGCAGCAAGGGGGATGATGGCGAAGAAGTTGATGGTGAAGACCCAGGTAGGCGACCAGCCGGACTCACCGGCGATGATGCCGAAGGGGACGGCAATAAGCAGGAAGTTGACATAATCTAGAAGTATATTTTGTTAGGTCATGTCTTGTTGTGATGATTGGAGTAGGCTGTAGTAGGCTGTGGTGGAGACTGATAGGCAAGCAGTAGGCTTAGATTTCTGGTGTCATTGAAGGTGGTACAATATCCATGGCCGTCAGAGCCGACTGTTATGCCGGTTAACCGAAAAAAGGCGTTACCGGGTGTTCGGCACGGCTCGACTGCATGGTATTCATCCCATCCTTCTGCACGATTGAAGTATATATAACCTGATCCAGAACCTCTCAAACCCAACATGGAAGTTTCCCCCATCATCTCAATTTCTCGCGTTTCTTTGATTTTTACTTACTACTCAACATGGTCACCTTGAAAACATGCCACACATTAGATGAAACCTTCACCAGCGCATTATCACTGGTAGTTCCGGGCGTAGTCTGGCTGTTGAAGAGGAATTCATGCCAGTCACCCAATGGGTTTGTATTATGAAGTGTTGATGCATGACGGGGTACTGCCGGTGAGCGCGGCACGTTATTGGATACTGAGGCGCTACTGGCCAGCAATGGAGCGCGTTCGTCGGTGTTGATAGGTTGTGACATTTTCTTGGGCATTTCGTATATCCAGAATATTGAAGAAGAAGAGTTGAAATCGAAACCTAAGAATGAGGGGAATAACAAAGGAAGTTGTTAATTTTGGAAAGGAACGAGTGTTTCCGGATCTGGTTAGATGAGCGGGGATGGAGTTGAAAACGGAAGGACCGGATTATTAAATGGTGTTTTGAATTGTTTGTGTCGCGATAGCCCAGCTAACACAAGACACGGAAATAGATGGTTGATGAGGATAAACGTGGGAATATCCAAGAAGAAGAAAAAAAACACTGCCGTTGCTGATATAGTACAACAAGTCCGTTTGATTACAGACCACGCACGACCTTCACGCGCGGGTATTGCATTCCCGGGAAATGCGCCTCAACAGTAAGGGATTACCCTGTGCCGTCTAAGCTAGCTAGTCACGTTGGCCCTCGCACCCGTACCGCAACTTCCCAAACACTGCACACGGCCTAATTACCCGTGAAGCAGGATGTGGCGCGTCTGGCTCAATAGTGGTGACCTTGAGGGCTACCTCTAGGTATGCAGATACAGACGGCACGGTGTCGCCACTTGTATGTAGGTTGAAACATGGACGAAATATGGGCCTGTGGCGGGATGGGAGGTTTGCAATCAGATGTCGTTAACGTTTCATCTTTGTTTTCTCCTTGAGAACGGATGGCGTCAGGGCTGGGAAAGTCACTAGACAACAGAAGCTTTGACGAGCCCTGTATTGATGTGAAGTTGGGGGTATAACGGGAGAAAATGACGTCAATTGGGATATAAGCTGTGAGAAAAAAAAAAAAAAGGGAAAATACTTACGCAGCTGAAAGATGGATTGGTAGTTAGTGGCAACTGAGCTAGCTAAGCTTATTATGTGAGCTGCGAACTGTAAGTCGCGAGCTACAAGAGGGAGCCGATATGCAGGATCCTAGACGAGCTGTAGAAAACGGATTCCAAGAACCCGGACGAGAGAACCGAGAAAAATACGGAAACCGCCGAGTAATCGTGACGAGATAAACGGGAGAAATCCCGGATAGTCAATACGGAGTTGGAGATCTAATGCGTGCCAGACTCGTTAATCTATTTGTAGATGCGGTGATCACGGATACCCGTTACCCCGAGACACGTCTACAGTGTAAGCGATGGAGTCAACGATGCAACCTGGCGTATGTATAGTGTATAGTACTACTACTACTATACGCTGTAAGAAAACAATTGTGGTATGACAGATCGACAGTAAAAAAAGTCGGTAGAAGATGACAGCGGCGTAAATATAGTGGAGATACAAAAAGGTGATTGAATTGTCTAGATGAAGTATGAATCCCTAGCAATGAAAGGGACGTGACAACCCAACTATAAGAGTAAACCTCCCCGTTTTCGATTCTTCCCATACTTCGGATTAACTCTTACACCGCGTACATACTACCCGAAAATTCAATCCCACATAAGGATCGAGAAGCCTTGTTCAGGACCACAGGGCGGAGTCCAATGTAACAATGAGCCCCCCGATCTACTGTACCCAAGCCAGGTTAAAATGGCCAGTTACCAGCCCAAGGTACCGCATATTCCCCAGCAAGAAGCGGAGTCAAAAACTGGCTACCGGATGTCCTAATCACACAATGTGCTCGAACACGTCTTCGCCAAGTATGCCTTGAGGAATACCAAGGAATGGCGTCTTGGTGTGTTTTATACAAGTGGCGGTGAAGCAGATCTGGATATTACGAGCTGCGGGGTGATTTTCATGATATGTACCCCAATTTCTATTTTGTTGGCAATGTCTTTTGCTTGTACCTATGTATGGACATATGTCGCTGTCCTCTCAGTGTCTCCAACGGAGATACATACATAACGCATTGCTGAATCGTCTTTGACCGCTTGAAAATCACCAGACACTAGCTGCGGGGTGATGGAATACCGACACTTTTCAAATAGGCAATTATAACTGTACATAAATACATACATATATGTAAATATGCATGTTTATAAACACAGCCCCCCTCGGAGGCCTCTCTTCATATGTACATACATACATACTTATGTATGTATGTGACACAAACAACCTGATAAGCTACCTACTCCCACGTGGACTGACGCTTCGACACAATTGACTATAATTCATCACCAATCAAAAAGGCCATATCCTCAATCTATGTTCCATTGAGGTACTCCTGCTCAAAATGTGACTCGTTAACCGCTACGTACCAAACATCAGGTATGTATGTCACGTCAGAACTGCTCCTCCGAATCCCAAACTTCCGTTTTAGTAAGGAACTGTGCACTTTTTGGAGCGCATGCACACAGACAAAGTTGGTGTAGTTGGCTGCCTCCCTTTGCTATGGTCCAAATCTGGGTTCGTTAACAATAAGGATTCAGCCATTGTTTCCGTTGTTCTGCGAGGTGACGTCAATATGCACTCCTATCACCAAGCCTCGCCGCTACTTCAACCGCCTCTGCAAAATCGGCAAAACTGAATATATGATGAATTTGTCTTTTATTACGACATTTCGTAAAGATATCCAAAAGCAACCGCAAAATCGTCAAGAAATCTCCTCAAAATATGAATACCCCATCATCATGTCATTAATCATCCGCCTCATAGTAAGGCTTAGCTCAAACCCCTTACAAACCACCATATGCTATAAGAAAAGTCAGCAGAAGCCTCAAAAATTTCCAAAAACGGATAAACTTACCAGCCGTATACGCCAAATACCACGTCATGGAGGCTCCCCCGTCCAGGTACGAACTACCGAAATCAGTACCAACCATGTATTCCCACGTTGTCTTCGGGTCGACAGTAGCGTAGTTGGCAAGAATAATACCTCGCCATCCTCCAGCCACCTTCCACCGCCCAGAACTCCAAAGCGAATCCCATTCTTGCTTGACAAAGGCTGGAAGCCTAGCAAGCGGAGAACACGCTAACAAGGGAATCATATGGATACCTTGGACATATTCCAAGTTGGCTCCGAACCAAGTCGTGTGATCAATCTTGTTCTCAAACTTGATACCAGCAACCCGGTTGGCGATGAAATCCGATGGTTCCGCCGTATTAGTGCTGTTGTACAGATAGTAACTCTGCAGGGAACGCGCCTGGACCCGCAACTGGATAGTAGATCTGTCACGAAGTACTGTGTTCCCCGTAGTAGACCCCCACATTCTAAGGGCATAAATAGACATGGTATCTTCCGACGAACTCTCTTGGTTCTTTCCATCCTGCGAGGCGTAGAGACCACCAGCCCAAGAATGCCCATTGTACCAATCAAAAGCTCTCCACTGTGGAAAGTACGGGTCAGCAGACGAAGGATTAGCATAATCACGCACCAGGGCGTTGACCCAGTTGATACGCTGTGTGGTAAGCCAAGATGGATCAATGTGTCCAATCACTGCAGCAGCAAGCACAAAGTGTCCGTAGTGGAAATGATGGTCGTTGTAATAGGCGTTACCAAAGTCTTCGCCATCATTGCCGGTAACATATGTGGCTGAAGATACGAGGCCATTCCAGGCTGTCTCGTAATAAAGAGGGTACGGCTGTGTGTTGTTGATAAAGATCTCTATCGAATTCTTGAGCTTGGGCAGGACCGTAGCTACCAGTGACTTGTTTTTAAGCATGTCATTGGCTACATACGCAATCATGGCAAATTTAGCGAGCCCCTTTCCGCTGTAGTACATCGAGTTGAGAACAGACTGCGCCCTGACATCCTCGGCAACTTCCGTGTGCGCCGCAGAGCTAATAGCAGTGATAGCATTGGACGACAGCTTAGTCTTAGGACCAGAGCCAGGAACATAAGGCGCAAACCCAAGATCGGTAGGCAGATCTCTTTCGACAAAGGTCCACTTGCTGGCAACGACCGCAGTAGCATTGCCACTGACAGGAGTAAGGAGGCTCAGCTTAGTAGCTGCAGCTGCAGTAGTCTTGTCCCAGCTCTCCTTATGATGCGGCAGGGCAAACATGACAGGATCAGTATTCGGGTATCCATGCTTTTCAAAGTTCATCGACCAAGTGCCAGTGCTTCCAGTCACCGATCCAGACAGCCCAATATTGCTGACATAGGAGCCAGCAGCCTTGTCGTAAACAGCCTCAGCACACCCAGTACCAGAATCTTTCGCGACCTGAAGCACGCCAGTGAAGCTATCAGCAGCTTCTATATGTGAGTTCGAAACAGTCTTGAAGGTAATCTGCTTGCCAGACGTGCAGTACGCATACAAAAACCAAGATTTTCCGTCATTAAGGATAATCTTCCATTTGGCAACGTTGGTCTTGGGATCACTGGCGATACGGGTTACAGAACGGAACGTCACCGCAGACTTAACAACAGGCTTCGATCCGGTGTACAACGCCGTGACGAAACCCATACCCTGGACAACAGGAAAGGAAACAGCAGCAGCGGCATGCTCATTGGCACGCAGACGGACCATAACGGAAGAAGCACCGATGGTATCCGTAGTAAGCACCGTCCCCTGTCCAAGAAGTGCCGAGGAAAGAATGATCGAGTGAATACCAACGGGGTTGTAAAAGTACTTGGCAGCCCCAGTGACATTATCACGGTCACCATAGACTCTCTGGTTAGCGTCTGAGTGAGAGATAGCCATACCGTAGGTGACGACCGGGGTATATTTCCCAGCAGACCAGGTCAAGACATAGGGCTGAACGTAGACGGGTGAAAGCTGATTGGCCAAGAAAAAGTTGGCGTGGAATTTGTTTGTTTCGATCGGGCCGGTTTTGTTGATGCCAGTGCGCGGGACAGGGTGCGTATCAACCTGCTTGAAAACACTAGGAGGCGCAGCAGTGGAAATGGGCTGATTGAAGACGTCAGTGGCAGTCGTGGTTGCGGCCCGGTTGAAGAGGGCATCGGCGCGTGCGTCTAAATCGGCGGGCCGGGGAGGAATCGGGGGAGGTCCACCCTGGGTAGGTTGTCCTGGAGGAGGCGCGGGGGCGGAGCCATTGTATGGTGCCTGGTATTGCGGTTGCTGATACTGCTGTTGCTGGTACTGCGGCTGTTGATACTGTTGCTGCTGGTACTGTTGCTGCTGGTACTGTTGCTGCTGATACTGTTGCTGAGGATAACCAGAATAGTTGGAGCCTTGTTGTTGATTGCTCGAGCTGATATTGAGGTTGTTGATGCGACCCTCAACCTTGCTGATGAGCTTTTCAAAGTGTTTACCAAACGGCATGGCAGAAGTTTCGTATGAAAAGAGTGTGATCTGAAGTGCCAAAGTCAGTATAACCCAACGAAACCATGTCGGTGACTGCCGGGGAACAGCAGATGGCATCATTGTGATGTAAAACGAAAGACGACAATATTAAACGTTATATGTAAGGTGAAGTGAAAAGAAAGTAAAGTTTGCAAAAGATCATGCATGCATTTGAGCGAGGCAGACCCAATTCATATCAAGTAGAGAAATCTCAGTTGTTGGTGGTGCCTTGAACAACTCAAAACTTGCTGTTGCAAAATCTACCATAGCAACCACTAGGTAGCATTTCTAGCAATTCTTCGCCCAACTTTTTTTTCTGTCAAGACTCGCTTGGCTGGATTCACCGAGTTGGCAGGTATGCCAAAACACCCAGTTCGGAATGAACAAACAAACTTTTGTCTGGGCCAGCACGAGACCACTGGCATGTGCAATATAGTAGACGTGGCTTTCTAGACGACGACGGGATTCCATGGCGTGGAATGACAAGAGACGATCTCAACGAACAATCATCATCTCCATCAGCTGTTTATGCCTGTGAAATGGTCCACAACCAGTGGGTTTCTCATCCCTTGGAGATGTAACTCCGTCAATGTCCAGATGCCGTCTACCCCAGACCCGTGATAATGATCAGAAGATCAACTCAACATTAACCTTCCGAATTGATGTTTGTACCCCATTTTTTTCCTCATTGGCTTAAACAGTACGGCTGGATGCTCATCTTCACTCTCCATGTCATCAGATCTAATGATGCGCCACAACTCTAGGGATGATATCATCACCAAGATCTCGACTTACACGGGAACAAATATCCTTCTGATTATCTATCGACGTACCATGTTAGCTGTGTGTCCTCGATCATGTCCATTATTCCCTAAGCATATTTGTACTTCTATCGCTCGACTTCAAGCTGCCAAAAAATGACACCAACACAAAAGTGTATTTGTTGGCATGACGTTAGTACCTTCCACTTTCGCCAGACGTACAATCCAGGCAAAACGGGCGTTTGTCGACACCTGGGTCACACGTTTTGGCAGCACACCAATTAGGAAATCGAAGACGACACCGGATACCTACTTCTAACAGAATGGAGTAAAAATAATGATCACAATGACTTAAGAATGCAGTGAAAAGGAAGGAGCCGGCTTGATACCCGGATAATCGATGATGTGGGTATTTGAAGGATTAAGAATAAGAATCCCAGACGTTGATATCAAAAAACGAGGACCGACAAGCGATGTAGACGAAAGACTCGAACGGCTGTCTCACACGGAAAAAAAAAAGAAAATATTTCACCAATACAATGGGCGGGCGAAGAAAAAAAAAGTGAATGCACCGACTGTCTCGGTAATTGGATGTGTCTTGTTCGCCCAGTGATGTCATGTCACCCTGACCTAAACTTACAGCGGCAAAACCCCAATACAACTGGGGTTATAGTGGCTAAGCCACAGGCCGCGAGTCGGACGCCGGAGAAGACGCCGGAGATGCTACCGATCGTGACGTCAAGGTTCCGGTGCCAATGGCTAAGCGGATAGATTGACGCCGGCTAAAGTGTTCATTCCATCGACCTGACGAATCGATCACGGTCGGACGGCCGTGGCCGTGTGTGCCGGATGGCCTCGTCTTCAAGGGTTATAGGGCCCTAAGTTATATCCTCCGACGCCACCAAATGTCACGAGCGATGCACATGTGAATCTATGACAGAGGGGATATTTCACTGTGACGGCTACCTCATGACACAAAGCGAATGTATCCTTAGACAGATCATAGTTCGTGTAAGCTCAAACGGCTGTGATGATATCTAACAACCACCTAGTTCAGGTGTATCGTTAACCCTGATGTCGCATTAACCCTACCAACCGGAACCATACCTTTGGCCTGTGTATGATCGTATGAACATACATACAGTCCATAGATGTCGTCAGCCTCAAGGAGTTATCGTCAGGAACATTGCTTAAATCCTCACCCTGTCGGAACATGCCAGCGGGATTACTACGGCAACACAACGTCCCTATCCATACATCCTGACGGGACTGGAATGCATCACGACCTGATTTGAGAAAGCCGCAATCCTCGTGTAATCCGGGGACATGTACAAGCTACACGCGGCTGGAATGTATGTGGAACCGGACAATTGGCCTATTCAAGACATAAAACTTTCCTCAACAGCATCCTGAGCGGATCACATGTAGGACACGTGTATCAGCGAAAAAAAAACAATATTGTACAAGACCTAACAAGACATTGAACTCATATCCCACGTATACGTTTAGGTGTATCCTACTATTAATCATGTCTGTTGTACCTTTGATTCCTGGCCTGTTTTACCCGTTGTTGAGCAATATCAGTCGAGACATCTCGTATGAAATTTTTGATCTTATCCTTCTGTTGAGTCTCTTTCATCTCCTTATAGGTAAACCACAACCTCCTAAACTTTGACGGATAGAATTCTTTAACACTTGGCCAATCAACACCATCAAATCCAAGATCATCAAGTTCATTCTCTTCCGCATCCATCCTAGCCTGTTCAATTTGAGCCTTTGTCAGTGTCCACTTAGTATTCCTCAAAACATCGAGTCGAAAGGCATCCCTCTTACGCCACAAAGCCATCTCCTCGGCCGTATCACGAACCAGCTTCGTCTTTTCCCACTTAAGATATAAGTGGATACGTTGGAATCGAGGAGCCAAGTTACCGCGTACTTCAAGTATGTTGCCGACGCGATATTCCGACGGCCACTTGATGAGACTTGGGTTCCTTTTAAGTTTTGGATCGTTTGGGCCGGATTTATACTCCAGCATGCAGGGAAGCGTGGCACCGGAGCCATCATCGAGCACAATCATGAGGTTCGCGTGGAAGTATGTCATATCTACTACAAGCCCAACGAAACGAAACCAGTGCATGGGCATATTGCCAAAGAAGTATATGGGTATACCTAAAATTGAAGTTAGACTATACCTTTGATTTTAATTTGCAAGTTTGTAGCATACATACCATCGGTCGCTGGATACTCCGCATGAGTAGTTAGCTTCGCGACATCAACGCATTGTAGAAAGCACCATGACTTCCATGTTGGTGACAGATCAAAACAGTATTGAGGATAACTAGGGGCTTCACTTTCGGTCATGGCATCATATGAGGTGAAACAAAAGTCGACTAGTGGATGAATACCTTTATCTCTAATTTTGGAGAATAGGTGTAGTTGGACAAAAGGTTGTTGGTGCGACCTTGAAATCTGTGTTGAAAGATGCGATAGTTATGGTCTCCCCGAAAATGAAAAGAAAAAGTGTCCAGGGTATGCTGATACTACGCACGATTCATTCACGTCAAGATAGCTATTATAGAGAGATAAAAATATTACGATTTGTCAAGTGTTGTGACCTAAATATCTGAACGAATATCTCACGACAACCCAAAAGAAACCCCATACGCCAAACTGTGAAAGATTATGTAGAAAGACCCTGAAATAAACGCCATGGAACCCTAATTATGTTCTCCGGGTCTTGCGACCAGTAGGTTTCTGTTCAACCTTCGCCTTCTTATTCTTGGACAACCCAGCTTGAATACGCTCGAACTCTTCGTCTGTGGGCATAGCCTCGGCTCTCTTCCGCTTCCCACCTTTCTTCTCTTCTAAAGCAGTATACTTACTTTCAAGGGCATCGAGAAAACCTGCACGCTTTTGTTGGTTTCCACGGATGAGTGCAGCCAATGCATCTTCGGACGAGGCCTGCTTTTTCTTACCCTTCACCGCTACCTTGGATTTCGCTTTTCCTTTAGCTGCAGGAGCGGGGTCTTCATCCACAGTAGAATCTACTGCTGCACCAAATAGCTTGTCATGAACGCCCAGTTCCTTAGCATACTCTTCTGCTTCCGTGGCCTCCTTTTTGGCAGCCTTGGTGCGCGCGCTTCGCTTAGCCTTGGTTTCCTTGGTGTAGGCTTTGAAAGCCTTAACATCACCAGACTTGATGGCATCATCAATGATCTTGCGAAATCTCTCATCGTCTTCTTGGACATCACTAAGCATTACAGTTTCATACACCAAGTCCATGTCACCCTCAGCCTGTTCGTAAGCGATCAAGACATCATCTTTCTCTTCATCCGAGTTCTTGTAGATTGCAGCAAACTTGGCGATCGCATCGGCTGAAATGGCATCGGCGTATTGTGAACGATAGTAATCGGACCAGTTGAAGCCTTCGGAGTCGACGATTGATTCTGAAGTTGAGCCTGTTTCATCGTAGCGTTTCCGGCGTACTGGATCGGATAGAACGGCGTATGCGAATGCGATTTCTTGAAACTTGGCGTTGGCGCCTTCACGGTCAGCCTCAGGGACCTTGTCTGGAGTTAAGAAGTTGGGTTAGCCTATGTGATGCGGCGGTTATTGGTTTACTATATTCAGAAATCCTACGTACCTGGGTGATTCTTGAGCGCGGCTTTGCGATACGCAGTCTTGATTTGGGATTCATTCACGTCGCGGCCAATCCCAAGAACCTCGTAGGGATCAATGCTGGGGGGTGCATCAGTGATCTCTAGGTCGCTATCGTATTGCTCGTCTTCCGAACTCATTATTTTGGTCTTGAAAAGCGGATGAATGTATCACCTTTGGCCGTAGGCTATATAACCAAGCGGAATTATTCCTCTATGATAGACCATTGTGAAGTAGTAGAAACCATCGCATTGTTATTTGAGTTATGCAACCATACAACTCGCGTGCCACGCGCTTAAGCCATGGTAACCATGCCCCTCACGCTATAGAGTGGGGTACCGCTCCTGACGCATGATCACGTGGTCTAGAATAAAATGGCCCAATCCCCGCTCGACCTGAGATAGGGGTATTCTGCAGCTGATGGCAAATTTTAGGCATGTGTATGCCGTACATACATACCATCATACAACAACAATGACGGACGAGGCTTCTTTCCCTTGGTACCTCTGAAAACGTCAATTGGTCATCCAGGTTGAACTACAATGGGTATCTACATACATACCGATAACTTCCGTCTGCATGCATGTAAACAACCCTATTTCAAGTAGCTCCTCAAGAATTCATTGAGAAACGGTTACAGTAGTGGCGAAATGTAGTAGGCGCCTGACCTAGTGGGGAAACAAGGCCTATTTTGGTCAGCCTCCTCTATGGGCTGCTATGGACTTTGATCGAAGCGCTGCAGCCGATTGTAGCGGTTAAAAAGACATAACAATGCATTGATGTAGTGGCACATACACACCCTCGTACGCCACACGTCATAGGACAGCCATTGTAAAACAACGAGTTCTCTAGAACAAAGAATCGCGATCTGTTGATGTTTGAGCACATATACAGCACATGTAACAGGTGTTGTAGGGCCCCTTTTATGCATGCCCTAGAAGCCTAACCCCTTTAGAGGTGTATGTGCATACATACTCCTCAGTATAGCATTACAGACGCATGAGATTAAACTAAATCTATGTATGTATGTAGATGATATTGATGCTGTAGCCACTAGCAGTCATACCACTCCTCATCTAATGTGCATGTAGATGCCACGTTTAGTCTTTTACATCGGCGCGCCTTGGGTACACACATCCGTTGTTTGTCGGAGGACAGCCGGGGTCTGCAGTTATCCGGTCTACCGGATTGGGCATTCCGAAGTATGTATGTACTGTAATCCTGATCTTATACACGCGATCGATTCAGACTTTTCCATATTTGGTCTGTTATAGTCAAAACTGTAGCTCAGATATCCATATTCGTTTGCCGAACTTGTGGTGGTCTGTCTCCCGCAGATGTGTCAATGAGCTTGGAAAAAAAACTAGCATATAAACCCTCAAGAACTCGCTCTAGCATTGCCACTTGGTTCGTTATCTTCTCCTCACGGATCCGATTCAGAACAGCAGAGTCTTTTTCTTATTTCAGAATTTTTACCCGCCTTGCCGTTTGCGCCTTCCGTTGCCGCGACAAACAAAAAGCAATTGTCAGTACACCCATCAACCTTCAGCTATCCCGTTATTGCCATTTCCTTGTTACAGTGACAGTGACATTGCAACAACCGACCCCGCGACAAAAGTGGGCCCCCGCACTTTCCTTTAGGTTGAAAGCCTGGGTTGTAATTTATCTTGTACTAAAATCCTAACAGAAAAGAGTGTTTAGACTCCAACTTACCAACCATTTATTGTTTCCCATACCCCTCAGGCTGTTCAAGACCTTTTCCTCTCCTCTCACGAAAAACGTTCAGTCTCTAGTCAGCGTTTACCTTTGTAAGTTCATCGCCTCTGTCGTTGGCATTAAATTCCGTTGTTGTTGTTTTGTCACCACGGCTTGGCTCAATCCTCTTGCAATTTTTCAGCCTTCAACCTCACACAAAGCCGATGGTGCATCTAATTGGCATTCAAATGAAAGGTTACATTTGACCATTCAATGTTTTGGGCACACATGCCCTCCATTGCGCAGTGCTGCTGTTGTTGTTGTTGTTAGATTATGGCGACGTTTTGATGCCAGCCCTCATTGCCTTGTTGGCGTTTGTAAACAGAGAACAAACCAACCTTATTGCCAAGCGATTTGCTCTTTGCTTACTCGGCGTCGTTGGTTGTCTTTTGGCATCAATTGGCAATTCGGCGATGGATTTTGCATCGATCTCAGGTTTCCGGTGTAATGTGTTGATAAATTAACATTAGTGTTTTGCGCTGTACAGATTACCTTTAACCTTTACGGCTTGCTATAGGTGGATCCTACGCAGCCTTTTCGACCCAACAACTCGTCAAAGTTTCACAACTTTGGCCTGCTAGTCGAAGTTACATTACATCCTAAACAGTTTTATCATGTCTGAGCGTGGCGGTCGTGGCCGTGGTGGCTATGGTGGCCGTGGTGGCGGCGATGGCGGTTTCCGCGGTGGCCGCGGTGGCGGTCGTGGCGGTTACGACAATGGTGGCCGTGGCGGCTATGGTGGCGGTGGCCGTGGAGGTGGTGACTTCCGTGGTGGCCGCGGCGGTGGTGACTTCCGTGGTGGTCGTGGCGGCGGTGGCCGTGGCGGCCGTGGTGGGTTCAGACCTTCCGCCAGCTCGGAGTGCTACGCGTAAGTCTTGATGTCCACACACCTTGAATAACACTGACTGTATACTAACGATATGATTCAAGAATTCCCAACACTCCTACTCCTGCCCCAGACGCTTCTCTGAAGACTTTGGAGGACACCCTCATCAAGTCCCTTGGCACTAACACCAAGCCTGGCACCGGCCCCGGCTCTCTCGAAGTTGGCTTCCCTCTTCGTCCTGCCTATGGCACTGTCGGCCAGCCTACCCGCGTTTGGACTAACTACTTCGGTGTCAACGTTACCAAGGGCGTTGTCTACCACAAGTACCCCGTCAAGATTGAGCGGATTAAGTCTGAGGATGCTCCCGCTGGAAAGGGTGGCCCTCCCGCTGACGATGTCCCCCCCAAGCTGCGCGAGCTTGTTCTTGTTGAGCTCAAGAAGGTTCTCGCCAAAAAGTACCCCAAGACTTCTTTCGCTTCCGAGTTCCGCGACTTCATTGTTTCAAACGCCGAGGTCCCCGCTGCCGACATTGGGTCTAACATCCCTATCGAGCTCACTGACCGTGCCCGCGCCGAGAAGTTCAACATTTCTCTGCTCTCTCCCCTTGTTATTAACATGGATGAGCTCATGCAGTACGCCAAGAGCATGGTTGACCCTAGCGACCCTCTCGGTGTCAAGTTCCCCAAGTTCATGCAGTCCATGGATGCCCTTAACATCATTATGGGCTCTCCTGCCTTCACCCACAAGGACACCTACGTTCTCGGCCACAGCCGCGTGTTCAACATGGGTTCGGACATGACTTGTGAGTCTCTTGATTCTGACAACGGCCCCCGGAGATTCTTGTCTGCGGTTCGTGGCTACTTCCAAAGCATGCGTCTTGCTACTGGTCGCCTTGTTCTGAACGCCAACGTTTCCCACACTGTCTTCATCAACAGCATGGCCCTTGGCCAGTACTTCACCGGTATGGGCGATCCCAGCACCGCCGACAAGGCCATGAACAAGCTCAAGGTGTACGTTCCTATGCGCGATGCCAAGGGCGCTCTCCAGCGTGCCTCTCGCTCTCTCGAGGGTATTGTCTGGGCCCGCAACTTCCGCAAGAGCGTGCCCGAGAACATGCGCATTCAGGCCAGTGAGAAGGATCTTTTCCTTAAGCCTTCCAATGTTTTGTTCAAACTCACTGACGAGAAGGAGCTGAAGAATTTCCCCAGCGCTGCTTCTGCTGGTGGTTATGTCACCGTTCTGGAGTTCTTCCAGAAGAAGTACCCTGAAGTCAAGGCGACTGACAAGTTCCCTTTGGTGTACTCCGGCCGCAAAGAAAGACCGAACTTTTACCCCATGGAGGCCGTCAAGGTTTGCGCTCAGCCCGTCAAGCGTAAGCTTAGCGGCAACGAGACTACCAAGATGCTCAACTTCGCCTGCCGTGCTCCTGTTGAGAACGCGCGTGACATTGCTTTAGTTGGCCGCAAGGAGCTTGGTCTCGATGACGCTAGCTACCTCGGTGGGTGGGGTATTTCTATTGGTAAGAACCTGCTTACTTTGGATGCTCGTGTCTTGCCTCCTCCCAAGCTGGCTTACCGTGGATCTCAGATCAACCCTGTCAGAGGTGCTTGGAACTTGCGCAGCACTCGCTTTGCCAGAACTGGTGCTCGCCTCGACGCCTGGTCTTACCTCACCATCAGTGCTCGTATTGCCAAACAGGATGAATTCAAGGCGATGATCAAGGACTTCACTGACACCTATGCCATTGCCATGGCTCCTGCCCCTGCCACTGTCGCGCAGCTCGCCCACAACGACCGTACCTTCCATCAGCAGATTGATAACTTCTTCAGCGATGCCGCCAAGAGAAAGGTCCGGGTGATCTTCATTATTCTCGGTACCGAGTCGCCCGACGTGTACTCCCGCATCAAGATTCTTGGTGACGTCAAGTATGGTGTCCACACTATCTGTTGCCAGCAGAAGCACTTCGCCAACCGCTTGAGTCCTAACTACTCGGGTAACATTGCCCTTAAGCTGAACCTGAAGATGGGCGGTATCAACCACACTCTTGCCCAGCCCTCGCCTGTTCTTGCGGCCAAGACCATGATTGTCGGTTACGATGTGACCCACCCCACCAACACCACTGCGGAGATGGCAGCCAAGGGTGCTCCTTCGGTTGTTGGTCTTGTGTCAAGCATTGACAACAACTATGCTCAGTGGCCTGCTGTTGTTTGGGACCAGACTTCTTTCAAGGAGATTTTGGACCCTGCTCCCCTTGCCGTCAAGATGGAGTCGCGCATCCTGCTCTGGAAGAAGCACAACAAGGGTGCTCTTCCCGACAACATTGTTATTTACCGTGACGGTGTTTCGGAGGGTCAATTCGGCATGGTTGTTGAGAAGGAGTTGCCCGCTATGAACGCCGCCTGCCAGAAGCTCTACCCCGCTGGTAAGCTTCCTCGCATGTCGCTCATTGTCTCGGTCAAGCGCCACCAAACCCGGTTCTACCCGACCGAGAACGCCACCAACAACGGCAACATCCAGAGTGGCACTATTGTTGACCGTGGTGTGACCCAGGCCCGCTACTGGGACTTCTTCCTGACTGCCCATGACTGCATCAAGGGCACGGCCCGCCCCGCTCACTACACGGTCCTGTACGACAACATCTTCTCGGCTACCCAGGGTGGCAGCCAGGCTGCTGCTAACCAGCTGGAGAAGGTGACGCACGACCTGTGCTACCTCTATGGTCGCTCGACCCGTGCTGTCAGTATCTGCCCCCCCGCTTACTACGCCGATATCGTCTGCGAGAGAGCGCGTCTCTACAGAGCTGAGTACATGACGGACGACTTCCAGAGCCCCACTACCCAGCGTGACGTCCACCCCAACCTTGTTGATTCCATGTTCTACATGTAAACGCTGCCTTGAAGGATGACCGTCTCTATTGAGTAGGGTACTCTTGCCATGAGGTTGGCGCGAGGTTAGGATGTATTGTTTTCTAAGCGAGCGAAGATCATGACGACACCTGTTGGTATTCCGTTGTTATTTCTTAGTTTTTTTTCCTGGCTGTTTTTGTCTTTTTTGAGTATCTATTTTTGGCCTTCTGCCATGGTCTTGCCTTGGCTGTTTTAACATGTCTACGTATAACCTTGAATACAGTCTCACTTTCCTTTTCTACTTTGTCTTGCCGTGTGTTTGTTGATGTGAATAGAGATGTTTCGGTGCCACATGTATGCATGAATGTATTTTGATGCTTGGGCCATTTTAAACTTGACAGTAAAAGATATTACGCAACACGTGATGTCCGCTGGGGACATGTCATTTGCATTTTTAGTGCTGCTGAAGATGTATATATCTGAACACCTTTGATTGAACCAACTTCCTATCTTCCTGGCGTCGCACGATGGGTTCACTTTTTGGTTTATGTGAGTTTAGAGATACTTGTTTTGCTATTCCGAACGTCGTTTTTGTAGTATACGACTTTTTGTTGATGTACAGATACACATGTACACATACTGGTCCTATAATTACTCAGTCTTGGCCCGATGGAAATTGTATCTTCTCGGCTCCGACATGGTGCTTGATTAGACTTTCAGGAACACAAATCTCGGGGCATAAATCGTACTTGCACAACTCCATACATAAACGTGGGGCGGCTTCTTGCATTTCAGGGCAAGTCAACAAGTTTGGAGTTTGAATATTCAACGATATTGATAATGTCCGTCCATCTCATTTACGGACGTGTAAATATGTACATGCTGTGCTTCTTGTTGTATCTAAACTAGTGACATGTCAAATATGTTGGGCTGAGAATTTACTCTGATTTGGGGGTTTTGGTTCCATCTGTTTGGAATGGCCCCTGAGTCTACTTGTGTCAAGACGACATTCATAGGATCATAGCTTTTAACACTATTTAATGTATTTCTGGTGAAAACGTATTGTCTATCATCCTATACAGTTTGGGCGTACCTGTTTTTGAGGTTACATCTGGTTAGGCTGTGTGCTTTATCTACATGTTGTCCCTTGGCACATGCCGCTCGGGAGTTTATCGTATGACGATTTGTTGGTATTACTACTTCATAGCCACCACGTCCCGAACTTGAAGGAAATCCTATAGCTCCTATTACCGTGGTACACAAGCCTAATCGTTAAACGGTAGCACTTGTTTGTGGCGTAGCGACACGGTCTGGAATTCCATGGATGTATGTACGTACATATGAAGTTTCAAGATCGTCTGTTCATGCTGTCATGTCACGTTCACACACACATCTTTGCGGAGTATCATATCCTGGTTTAGCATTGACAGAACATGCAGAATCTTCATAGATTGTCTGTGTATACATGTATGAAGATGTGTGTACATGTGTGTCCAGTTAACGTCCTTTAGGCTAAGCACTCGCTAGTTGTAAGTCTACATTTCCGTTCTAAAAGGACTGTGTAGACACGATGGTAACAAGACTCTTCACTTATGAGGAAAGATACAAGCAACGCCTATATCAAAGTCAATACATACATACATGTTGCACATCTTTTTGATGCAGTAATATGGTAATGAATCCCCTAGTTCTATAATATGCACATGTAATACAAGCAGCCCGGCCGTGAGTCTCTCAGTGTGTAAAAAGCTTCAAGGTTGTAATAAAGAATCCCACTTAAGACTGCGCCTCGATCGTGGTCCCCCGTTGTTATCGGGGCGAATTAGAACTTTGCTGTCATATGGACGCATTGTGTTGGTGGGCTGAACATGCAAGTAAGATGGAATCCTACTGATATTCCTCTGTCGTCATAGGTCAGCTAGTCGGTTGTCGGGCGTATTTTACCTTTTACTCCGCCCCAGATGAAGTACTCATGATGTTTTTATGATTTATTGATGTGACTATATGTATATTCCTTGAATCTTTTATGCTCGGAGTTTGTATAAACTCCATCCTCTTGTGCCCTCTACAATCTGTTTTTGGTGTAAGCTGAAATATCATCAGCACATTGTGTTGAACTAATTGTGTGACAACGCATATCCGCAGGTGTACATACTTGTGCATATATTTGCGCAAGGCACACAGGTATGCCTCGTTGGATCCTTCTATTTGGGGTTCAACGTACCCAATATTGTGTAATACCATCTGATCACAGTATATCATAGTTACATAAGTTTGGGCTTTGGCGTTCGTCTTAACATCCTCTTCCGTCGTTCCCGCGGGGGGATATGACCGAAGTCTCTAATAGGCCTTGTTGTATAGGGCGTGCATACATATACATATGCGTATGCCTCCGATTGGATGAACACAATGTTTTCATACTCACATTGTCTCTGTGTGTGTATGAGTGTACCGGCCGGAGTACTTCTGAATTTGTACGATCCAATATATCCTTGCCGCTGATCACTGACTGTCGGCCGGTGTACTCGGTGGTTTTAAGCATTGATAGGTCATCTGCCATTCTCGCACCCGCTGTACCTTTTGTAGTTGTGGGCGTCCTACAGCGTCATATCGGACATCTCGGTGGTCATAGTGCCCACCTCCCCCTTGTCTATACAGGACATGGATTGAAGTGACACCACTGCGCATACTGAACAACTGTAATTCACCAGCATAAACGCCAGCCATGACATTAGCTATCAAGACTATGTCACCAACAACGACATTCCCAAGGCTCTTTGATAGTAATCCACCACCACGACTTTGTGACCAGATAGGAAACGAGATATTCGCCCGAGTTTCATCTGCAATACAAAGAACAAAAGGCCTACGACCATCTGTGGGAGTAACCGAAAGCACAGCCCCGATCACATTGTGGTGAATATGTGCCGTTTGTACAATTACGGGCTTGGTCAGCTTTCCAAGGTCCGTTACATTGGGCAAACTAAGGAAATATGGCGGTTCCAGACTTGGTTTGGGATCAAAGTCATGACCGGCTAGGTGGTTGGCGTCTTGAGGAGTAGACGGAAAATCAAAGGCTGGTACGCTCGTGACGGAAACTTTGTCGGAAGCGGGCCAATTGTCAGTTGAACCTTGGCCTATTTTTGTAGGCTCAAGCGGTGCGCGCTCCTGGCGTGGAAGTTTGGCAGGTCGGGGAGTCTTAGGGCTTAAAAGGAACGCCTGGACTGTGATGGCGCATTGGCATTTTTCATCTTTCCTGGCGTCATTTTGAAGACCAAAAGAGGGGTAATGGAAGAAAGAGTCCGGCTTTGAGTTGCTGATGTTCAATCGTTCAAAAGCAATATCCCAAAGGAAGTGGTTGGAGGTGACAGCATCCACCTGGCTAGAAGGCGGGGCACCAGTGTAAAATGAAAAGGTACGCATTTATGACGAGAGAATTATATCAGGGTCAATCTGAATATGTACTTTGTTTTCATTCTTGATCGATTTGGTAGAAAAAAGTAGATTTGTGTGTGTGCATAGACAAACTTTTTTTTACAGCATGGGGAGACTAACGCTTTTTCAATTGACAGAATAGTCAACCATTTAGTCGTAAACCCTTGCGTAGTAAATGTCCCCTGGTTGCCCCACACGTCAGAGCTACAAAGGACTTTAACCAACAACCATTAATGAATTAAGCCGCCGCATGTTACCTAGAAAACCCCCGCCGTCTGTATAATCGGTGATAAACGCCTGAGTTGTTTCAGTACTGTATGTACTTGTCTTTTAACGAGGAGTACATCGCTATATTCCCAGTGTCATACAGCGTGTTGTATTGGAAGGTCAATGTATCCCCACTGGCGGGTGCACCGCCACATTCTTTGACCGTCACTATGTACATATGTATAAGTAAAAAGAAGGTGCACACATTCCACAGTATGTGTTCTATAGAGCGCTATAAAGTGGCAGGTACCATTCACATATACACTTGACTAAAGCTCTGCTTCTATCACTTTTAGGCATTCTCATATTGACTTTAGTTCCCTTTAGAAACCCAGGAATTACCGCATTTTTGTGTCAATGAAAAAGTTGGTACTCTTCAATCCGTTTTCTCTCCTCTTTTATAAAATTTCCCCAGACCTTTGAGGCATTTCTCCTTGTGCCATTCATCATCACCTCCTTCTCTTTCATCCGCCATGAGCGCCGGTTCTAAGACCTCCACCACGGCGAAGAAAGACTCCACCGACAAAATGGGCATCTGTCCAAGTTTTGAAGCTACCCCCGAGGATAACGCTAGGCGCAATAACGAAAGAAGACAGTTCAATCAAGAAAACTTAAACCGGTCACTTTATCAGAGTGCCCGTATTCAACATATCGAGTCAAACGGCACTGAAGATTTTAATGCTACGAGCTCAAGATTTTCCAAGATCGCCAAAGAATCGCCTACCAACATTGCGGCTTATGAACAATCACGCAGAGATTTTAGGGAAGCCGAGAATGCACGGGGGTTTCAACATGCTTTGTCTGTTCGTGCGACAAAAGAGGAAAAGGATGCAAACAAGATATTAGAGCATGCTCGCGCGGAGGATGACAAAATGTACGCCAACCTTGAGAAGCTGGAGGGTCATAAAGGAGTCAAATACCAACGATTTGCCGAAGACCGATACTTGTACAACCGCGAAGTTATTGAAGAAACCGCCGTTTACAAAATCTTGGAGTTGATGCCAAAGGGAGGTCATTTGCATATTCATTTTAATGCCGCTCTCGGTTCTGATTTCCTGCTTGGGGTAGCTGGAACTATGGAAAACATGTGTATCAAGACAGTATCTCCTACTGAAAACGGCTTCGTCACTGTCCCTTTGCTCAGTTTGAAAGATTTGGACGATACTGAGGTTCAATTCCAGATTGTGTCACCAGACGTGAAGCGTTACAGCATTTTTGAGGAGAGTTATAGAACTGTTCCCGTTGCTGATGCCTGGATGAGCTACAGGCAGTTCAGAGATGACTTTAGAGCCATCAAGAAGCGGGATCCGGACTTCCCATGGGACGATCCAGTGAAATGGCTCCAGTCTAAGCTTCAATGTGTTCCAGAGGTTGCGTACGACCCACCACAAACTGTTGCGGGGTATGTCTATAACTTATACGTAATGTGACAAGTTCATCAATCTAACATATATACATATAGATCATGGGTTGGCTTTAACGCCAGAACGCGTTTCCTCAAGGGGCTTTTCAACTACAAGACTGCTTTTGAGCGCTACACCAGGGCAGCTTATGAACATTTTGTCACGCACAATATCCAATATGTCGAGATTCGCCCTAACTTCATGAGAAACAATAACTTATTCGCCGATGATGGAAAGACAAAGATCCAGAACCGCGATATCATAGAGATCATCATCAAAACGTTACATGATTTCAATAACGATCAGCAGTCGGCCCAAAAGCCCAAGCTCTTCGGGGTCAAGATCATTTACTGTTTCCCCCGTAGTTTCGAAATTCCAATGGTCAAAGAGGCTCTTGAAGAATGTCGGATGTTTGCGCTCGACAAGGACATTGGCAAGTACATCGCTGGATTTGATCTTGTCGGCGAGGAGTCGGCTGGCAAGCCTCTTCACCATTTTGCCGAAATCATTTTGGAGTGGAAGGAGCAATGCAAGAAGGACAAGAGAGAGATTCCTCTGCTACTTCACTGTGGTGAGACTCTTGAGAATGGCGGTTCAACCGATGGCAACTTGTACGACGCGTTATTACTGGGTGCTAAGCGCATTGGACACGGTGTTGCTGCTGCCGCTCATCCTTTAATCGTGCAGAAGATGCTGGCTGATAACGTTTGTGTTGAGTTGTGTCCGATTTCCAACCAGGTTCTGGGGTTGTCTCCTCGGAATTTGGGTCACCCCATGTATGCTTTACTGGCAAACAATGTTCCCTGCACCATATCCACCGACAACGAGACCATCTTCCAATCCAGTCTGTCGCATGACTTCTACCAAGTCTTCATAGGAAAGAAGGACATGAATATCTTTGGTCTCAAGCAAATCGCCCTTTGGAGTGTAGAGTATGCCATACTCGACACAGAGGAGAAGAATGCCCTGAGAACAGATTTCCTCGACAAATGGGACGCATTCATCAAGCAGGTTGTTGGTCAGAATAAGAACTTGGGTGTTTGAGTGAGTTTGAGGCGGACTGCGTCTTTTTGTCAAAGAATTGAAGGGTATATGCTTTTATGACTAGATGTTACTTTGTATGGTGATGAAGTTTTGTGTCGGCTTGATGCCTTGAAAACGCCTTATGATTGAATGACAAATTTAGCCTTGCTGTGTGACTCGCAATTCCACGGCGATTAACCGGCCATTGCGATTGTAGATTGCATCATGGCATCTTGGTTGACAGATCGTGTTTGGTGGGACAGATATCGAGGATCCAAAGTGTTTGTAAGTTGTAATTACATAGAAGTAATGTTTAAACCTTATTGATACCCTCTACATTTCGGAAATTTTCTTGTGATACACGTCGTTCAATGTTCTGGTAGGTGCTATGTAGTCTAACTGTTGTCTACCCCATTGTTCGATCTATTGTAATTGTCAAGTGAGGTTACACTAAATCCTCGGTGATTGTTTTGGCATTCACAAATTCAAGAAATACCCTAACCCTATAAGTAACGTCATTTCAAACGTTCGTAAAGTTTTGGTTGGATCATCTTCAAGATGTCTTTTTGTGTGATAGATTCTGTGCAGAATGCAAAAGCTTTGGACTACAAGTACAGTCCTCCCTAGAACTCATAGCAATGTGATATATGTAGCGACCAAGCCCAAATTATGAAAAAGGCAATATGCTGCGGACTCCTCTGCGCATAGTGATCATTGCACTCAATGTGACAGTGGTGGCCGTGTTTAAGGCTTCTAGGCAAAGTACCCCGCATCCAATAGGAGACTTCTCAGGCAAAATACGCTGTGGCACAATCGGGCGAACGGTGGCCTGGGAGGGAGGCGGGGGAAATAGGAATTCTCGGCCCACTTAGTTACGTGGGTTTCTCGTCGATCCACTGTATCTGCAGGATAAAGGAGAATTGAGTTGTATAGTTAGCGCTGACCGTGACGTATTGTTGGTGTCGGCGCTAGAATAGAGTATAAGTCACCCCCGCTGTAATAGAGGGATGTGTCATTGTGTAGTGTATTTTTTCATTCTTTTTAAGCTTTAGTTTGGCGTTAGCGCTAGATTGACGTGGGCGGCAACAGGGCGGAGAAACTCGCGCCAGAAGGGGACAAAATCTGAGCTTTGACGTGTTCCGCTGGTCGGTTAGATGTGGGCTGCGGTGAAAAAAAAGGTAGAAAAAAGAGAAAAAAAGTCATAACCAACCCTGTCCCTGGCTCCGCTGGTGGATGATCACCAGTTTGTTGGTTCTAAGAATGCCCGCTCGTCTGATCTGAGGCCTCTTTGGTCCCGCTTGGAAACGCATGACCAAGGCTTATTGGAGAGGTGGAAGTTTGGTGGATGTGGTGTTTATCGGCTATCACGGCATGGGTTTGGTATGGCCCGTGAATCTTACGGATCTAAAGGTATGTCTGTTCTCGGGAAAGCGGAATGAGCTGCGGTTAAGGCTTTGCCATCTACACATATTGTTGATATGTGCATACGTTGATATGTATGTATGCTTGTATGTGTGTACACACCTGGATGCCTGTACACAAGTGGGTATACAGACTCGTCGGATACTAGCTTTGTGCGAGTTCGACTGCGTCTATGGTGCAAGTAGGCTTGGCTTAGAAAGCGGCCTCGACAAAGTGTGAGCGGGCAATGCCAGTTTATCGAGCAGGGTGGTGAGAAAATGGTACTACGACGTCAGGACCCCTGATGGTTGTAGTACGGACATGCAAAAAATAGATGTCTATATGTATATCAGTCTTGCCGTTCTTTTTTGTTGTTGAAAATTGCTGGACATTGTATCACATATCACTTATATACACCGACCACTTTTTGCAATTCTGAAAATACTTTTGACATTTTCGTTTTTCTTTGCTTTCGTTTTTTTCTTTTTCACCTCACATCTCTTACATACCTATCCATTATCCTTTTTGCTGAAACTCAGTTCCCTTACCTATAATTCTCACGAAAACCCGGTTCTCTTTTTTCAACCATGTCTGCGGACAACGGAACCACGGCTAGTGGTAACACTCCGAATGGCCAAATCGACCGTGAACCCGGCAATGGCTACTTCGCCTACGACAAGTTTGCCTATTCTCTTGATGTCGTCACCCTTCTCGCCGTCATTGGCGAGCAGAGCATGATTGATCATTCTCAAGCTATCAATGCCAGTTACTCCGGTGCCTTACCACGAATCTTACCCGCCCCCCAGGCTTTCTTACGCCCTGATCGTCCTACCAAGCTTCCACACGTCACAGTTGAAGTCATGGGCACCAAGAACGGAGTTAAAATCCCATCGGTTTCCATGTTTGTCGAGAGTTTGATTGGTCGGGGCCTGCATCAACTGAAGCCCTATAGTTTCACCGCTGTCACCATCAAGCATCGTGCTGATATTAAAAGATTGGGCACTCAGGTTGAGCTGGAAACGGAGACTGAGGCGGAAGTGCCAAACGGGGATGAAGCTTTGCATGCTCCCGCAGGAAAGCAACTGGACGAAACCCCCCATGTACCGGATATCAGCACCCACGATGTCGAACATGCCGCAGGAGCAACACCAATGGGCTCACCTGATAACGAAAAGCACAAAAAGGAGAAGTCTGAGGCAAACGAACTTTCAACTGTAGCAACCCAGGCCGGCAACCTAAGTTATCACTACATGGAGCCACGTTGGGATTCGCCTCTCGTTATTTTGGCTGGCCTATCCTTTTTAGTGACAGTCGGTGATCTTGTTCTGGCGATTGTTCTCAAGGATGGTATGGGAATTGTTGCTATTCTGGTGGTTGGTATGGCATCGCTTGCAATCGGCCTGGCGAGTAAGTGGAAGCCAAAGTTGACGACAGTTCCATACGCCAAGGAAATTCCGCCGGGTGACGTGATTCTCTCTACACGTACCGGAGCTTATATCCATGTCAAGTGTGATGAGCCTGTTACTCGCGAACTGTTCACTGGAACCCATACTTGCGATTATCTCTTCAAAAACCTGGTTTCTTATCAACTTCTCATGGCCACCGCAACTGTTTTCATCATGGTGTCTGTTATCTTCTTGGGAAATTGCTTGTGGCAGACTAAGGCGGCAATTGGTGGCTCTTACATTGTTTTGAACTTTTCTTATTGGATTTGCAGTATGGTTGACCCCAATCGTTTCTGGGATTTGAGCCGTTACGAGGTATACCGTTGGGAAGAGCGTGATTTTGAAAACCCTGACGATACTGTTCCTGCCCCTGCGTTGTACTACCCCAAGGCGTATCATGGCCGAGTATGGCATGCACTGGGGCATTTGCTGTATCCAAAGTCGGTCCCGAAGCCTAGAACCCGGGCTGAAGCGAACGCCTTAAATAATTGGAATGAAAATAAGAGACTCATAGTCACCGGGAAAATCGCCAATACCGACACGGAGACCAACACCGACACGGAGACCAACACCAGCACGAAGACCAAGGCCGGCACGAAGACCAAGGCCGGCACGAAGACCAAGACCGGCACGAAGACCAAGACCGGCACGAAGACCAATATCGACAAAAACACCGATACTACGAAAGCCGATCCACAACCACAGAAGAACACCAGCCTGAAAATCGCCGTAAATGNACTTGCGATTATCTCTTCAAAAACCTGGTTTCTTACCAACTTCTCATGGCCACCGCAACCGTTTTCATCATGGTGTCCGTCATCTTCTTGGGAAATTGCTTGTGGCAGACCAAGGCGGCAATTGGTGGCTCTTACATTGTTTTGAACTTTTCTTACTGGATTTGCAGTATGGTTGACCCCAATCGTTTCTGGGATTTGAGCCGTTACGAGGTCTACCGTTGGGAAGAGCGTGATTTTGAAAACCCCGACGATACTGTTCCTGCCCCTGCGTTGTACTACCCCAAGGCGTATCATGGCCGAGTATGGCATGCACTGGGGCATTTGCTGT